>VZZY01012150.1:0-93592 GCA_013400335.1 Eurystomus gularis
TGATCCTACATCCTTTATTGTTGCCTCCCTTTTACCAGCAATTTACCATTACAATTGAATGGACAGGAGTATTATTGCCCTTTTAACTGATACGGTCTGAGGGAGACTGAATCAGTTATCTGAGGGCTCCTCTGTAGTGAAACTGCAAGTGCTGCCCATCTGTCAGCTCCTGTGGGGCTGCCTGAGTGGGCAGAGTGAGATGTGGCTTTGCTACTCATGGGACAGGCTGGATTTTGAGGGACAGAGATGCCTGCAGGCATGAGCCCGAGGCAGGAACAGTCCTCCTGGCTCTTGCCAGCCAGCCCCTTTCTCCTACTCTTCTGCCATGAAAGCCCAGTTTCTGCCAGCTGCTCTGTGCCCCAAAGAGGGAAGTGGATGTGGTGGCAGTTTGCATGGGGCAGTTGGCGTGTTTTATTTCTCCCTCTGAAGAAGAACTCTTTCAGAGGATCCTTCTGAAGACACCATGTCATTTCAGTGCATGGGGGTAGCAGAAATGGCTGAGAGCACAGAGAGCAGTTAGAGAGGGAGGGGACATGGTTGGGCACGTGACAGGATAAACTTCCATTTGCACAGGGAGCACTTGAAGGAAGCAGGTGCTTTTGTGCTTGGAAGTGATTTGAGGCTGACAGCCTGTGTGTGAACTGAGGAAGGGAGGGGCTTGCCTTCGACATCCATGGCGTCTGAATTTTTACTACCTTGCAAATGCTTTGCCTTTTTGTGTGATGCAAGTATTTCCTAAAAGCTCAAGAAGAACTGCACATTCTTTTCTGTGCTCATTAGTGAGGTTTATATTTCAGATACATAAACATCCCCACAGCCTTTAATTTCATGGAAATTAAAAAAATGTCACAAGAGGCCACTGGGAAGATTTTATTGAGGGCTAGAAACAATTTGGCACACATGTCAATTGTTTCTTTAAAAACTGAGAGTGTCTTTAAATACCAATTTTACAGAAAATTTAGCAGAAAGGGAAATGGAAGGCAGAGCACTTATCAGTGAAGATCTGCTTAGCTGATGCTATATTTGTGATAAGTAGCAGACAAGAACTCTCTAGTAATTTGACTCAATTTGTGTGAAGATTTGATACCCCTTCCTGTCATGAACAAGACATCCAGGCTAAATGGGGAGAATCGTTCCTTCCTAGCACAGTGCTTGTCACAAATATTTACAAACCTCTAAATGGCTTCTATGAGAAAGAAGGAGGGTGGCAAATAGGCGTTTGGGAGGGCTGGGGTAGCTGATGGAGAGTGTAATATTTTGTAGCTTTTTTCTGTTCTTTTCTTTTTTTGAAAGCCTGACACCTTTCCCAACTTCCCAACAGCTTTCCCAACTTCCCTACAACTTGCACTTTTTTTCCTCATTGCTCTGTGATTCGTATTTCTGGAACATAAGAAAACAATGTCTTCACAGTAAACGTGTGACTATTTATATGCAAAAATTAATAACACAGCCTGGATTTCCCCATATTGTGCTGCACATATCATGGCTGGAATGCCCAATTTTCCAATTTTGCATCAGCTCTCAAGGAGCATTTGGAGAGGAAAACCCATCTTAAAGATGACGACATCTCAGGGATTTGTGTAAAAATGAACACCCTCAGAAAATTATCATTTGCTTCCACTGCATGAAGATTATTTCCACCCATTGCTACTTGGATGTTTAGTTTTACAATAGAACGTTATTTAGCCTGAAAACATAGCCTCCTGTGATAAAAAAGAGAGAGGCATATAGGCATTTGGTAGCTAAGAAAAATGTGTTTTACTGTGGCACTAATATAATAAATGAAAGGAGTGAGAATTCTAGGTACTGGACACCATCCATTTACTCTCAGCAATATTACAAAACTGTTCAAGTTGATTCACCGTGGTCCTGGGTGTTCTTCATACACCTCAAGTCTTCTGCATCAGCACATAGTAAGTGGTCGGATTGATCATGCTTGTAATAGCAAACCAGGGCTTCTCTTTAATATTTAATGTGAAATACAAGACCCACTCATGCAAAGCAGTTTAACCTTGAGACTGTGTTTTTAATCTTCTTTTCCTCACTTCCCGTTTTGCAGGACAGCACTCTTTAGCTGGACTGACTTGTGGAGGTGCGTATTTGGCAACACTGAAGAACAGATATAAAGTTGGAACATGCTGTGGGTTCTAGCTCCGTGTTTGTTCAACCTGGGGGAGGTATTGGCATGTACAATTATTTTTCTTTCCATGAAAATCAGGTGCAGAGCAAGGCAAATTGTGACTGTGTCTGCCCAGCCAGAAGTTGTGAAGAAGGCTGAACACAGCCTAGTGTTAGGAACGCAAAAGCACTTGCTGCAACCGGTGATACAGATACAGTCACAGATGTGTGTTTTATTTCTTCCCAACTGGGAGCTGAAAATAGCTGAAATTTTAATGTTGTGAAAGTACAGGTTGCATACATAATGCAAGCAAATCTGAAATAATTCTGGGGAAGTCAGATCAAGGCAAGGCAAGTTTCCTCTTTTTCTGTAAGGCATATTTTGATATGATGGTGATAGCATCTTGTGTAAGTTTGTGCTACAGAAAGAGTTGCCACATTTGATCACAATAATCATTTGCTCAGAATGAAGAGAGTTTCTGTTCTTTAAAATCCTGAAGACTGGTATTTCAAAATGAGGAATATGAGGAAAGACTTCAGGAAATCATACATAGTTTGTAGAGGAGTTTGAAGAAAGCTGCATTTTATTTGCCACAAGGCAAAGGAGAAGATCAGACAGAGCACAGCAGGACACGCAATGTATTGTACCTTCTGCCTGCTTGAGGTTTGTACCAGGGGTCATGACTGTCTTGACCCAGAAGAAGAATGTGCTGCCTTGGTTTGTAGGCTGATTATTGGAAACTTGAACCTTTAAAATATGTTTACAGGAAATGTCTTGTGAGCTACATTGGGTCTGACAGCTTGCTTTGAATGAACATTAGTTTGCAACTCTGTTGTAATGTGGTTCATCCTCAGCTGCTTGTCTGCTGCAGAGGCTCCTGCTCCTCAAATTTGCCAGCATAAATGGCAAATATAGCCCTTCCTAACTTACTTCTGTCAGAGCACTTTGGTTTCAATTGTACTTTTTGCAAAATGATTTGTTTTGCTCTTTTTCCTGTCCAGGAATTCTAAGGTGGGTTTGGTCGTTTTTTTTGTTTGGTTGAGTTTGTTGTTGTTTGGGTTTTTTTTTTTAAAGTAGGTTGTACCATAATGTGCAGTTTCTCTGACAGATGGGAGGAGGGGAAAAGCGAGGACAAACAATGGGAGGCAGTAGCTTGGATTGGCTCAACAACCATGGGAATAGCAGGTCTGTTGGACTATCCCTGGAGAAAAGGTATCAAAGTGAGCCTCTGGGCAAAGTAGCTTTGTTTTTCTCTGTTTAACTAACAGACAGAATCACACCTGGCATCATGGGCTGCAGGTACCCTTCAGAGAAGCTGATGCCACATTAATTGCAGAGGAAAAGAGTTAGTCATTCCTTCCTCCCTGAAGTGATTTAGCTGCTGTCCAGCGAGTGAGAAAAAGGGAAGGAGGGAGAGCTGAGGAGAAAGTGGGAGATTTTCCATAGGAGCATGTACACTCCGTGTCATTATTGTGTTTACTTTGTATCACACTTTGAGGTTTCCTCATGGGGAATAGTGTCACGTGCTTCACTTTCTGAGTAGGAATAATGGTGTGGCAGATTTAATCGAGAACTGGTGTTCTCAGTTTGTGTGGTAAACCTGGTTGCAGTACAAGTGATAGGGGGAAAGAAAAATATCTCACTGTATATCATTTCTTTACAGTGAAGGATCTGAATGGCTTTTAAAATCTGGCAGCAAGCACTAAGGCTTGAACTCCCTTTATTATTTGATTGTGAAACAATTTCTATATAGTTTTAATTGAGCAAAACCATGCTGCAGTCTTTGAAGAATCTTTATTTCTATCACTATCATTTCTTAATGCAGAAAGCCAGAGGCAGAACATGCCAAGAAGCTGGTGCTTTAGTGTGGCCTGCAGTAGCGCATTACCACACTGCTGTGGTCTTACTGCTATTACGGAGCAATATAATTTAAAACCTGTACAATGTAGGTGTAAAAGAGGGCTCGAGTTGGTGCCTTTCATATGCAAGTGGCATTGGGTTCTCTGGGCTTACTAGCTGGGTGTGTGATGCTGGCGTTCAATTTAGTTGCAGCTAAAACTAGCACTTTAGTGGTTCTTAATCAGGTACCAAAACACAACAGAATTGGAGTGCAATTTAAAAATGTGATTGTGTTAAAGAGGAGAACTTGCAGGTGGACTCTAGAAATGTAGTTGAAGAAGAGGAGTTGCTTTTAGAATGGGGTGCAGAGCAGCAGGGCACCTGCAGGAGGTGAAGAACTCTCTGGGAGATGAGTAGGTAGGACTTGCCTTCTCTGCAGAAGTTGCAGTATTTTTCTAAAAATCTCACTGACGGACTGATTTTAAAACGCATCGCTCTAGAATGTGTGATTGCCAGTGCTGCTTTGCAAAATGGGTGTGACTTCCTGATGGCAATGAGCAAGGTACGAATATAAGTTGCCAGCAGAGAAACTTGATACAGTTACTAGGTCACATTGCCTCCATTTTACAGATAGGTGAGCTCAGCCACAGAGATGAAAGGAGTTTGCCTGTGGCCACAGAACTAGTCATTTTTTGTCAAAGTATTGTAAATAGGATTTTTACATTCCTTTATCTTCCCTGCCATTTTCATTTCTTCATTTTAAGTTGAGTGAATAGTAACTTACCAGGTTTAAGTATTTATATTAAATGTCCTGAAGGTGAATGGTGGTACAGTGTATTACAGGGTTATAATGTAGCAGGTCCTTTGTGTCAGTCCTTGATCTTGTGACTGTGGCTGGCTGTGACTTGCTTTGTGAGTAGCTTTCATGGTGTCTAGAAGCTTTCACAGTATGTGCCCTGCTTTTAGAATGGAAAAAAAAATTAACTATGCTAAATAAATACAGTTGAAGTTATAAAGGATACCAAAGTGGAACTTTGTGTGCCTGCACTGAATTTGCCAAAATAAAAATTATTTAAAATAGTAAATGACTTTGCCAAAAACTATTGCATATCACATGTAACCCTGAAAAGAGCTCCACAAATGTCAGATGTCTCTGTCCTCATTGAGGAATTCTCCAAAAGCCAGGGTAAGTAAAATGTTTTGTAACTTCTCATCTGAACTGACAGTCATAGAAGTGAACCTCAAGTTTGTTCTGCATGCAGCTTGGACAATGAAAAGAGAAGAAAACTTGAGCCACCTTAGAGGCTGCTTCTGTGAAGAGGTATAATTATTTAAGAAATTTCAGATGCTTTGCTGATGAGTGCATAGAAGCGTAGGACTAGATGGAGTTTTCTGACTTGTTGAGTCTAGTCTTTCCAGTGGCGTAACGCTCCTTCTTTATGGAAACTAAGTTTTTCCTTGGCTAAACTAGCTTTATTGGTAGTTATTATTCCACTTAGGTTAGTTATTTTGTTAACATCTTACTTATCTCAAGGCTTTTTTTCACCTATCTTGTCATGTATTTCTGGAGAGCAAATTATAACTCATCTCAGCCTCCACTTTGCTGAGCTTAACAATTTTTTGTTGTGCTTTGGAGAGGCTGACTCTCCATTGTCTCATAAGCCTTTTTCTACACTTGTTACAGACTGAGGCAGGCAGTGCTTAACTTGTTGTAGCCAGCGTTCCTGAATCTCATTGCTGCTTTTCGTAGTGACCAGAGCACATGGGCTGATACAACCTAACACACATTCTGCCCTTTTGTGCCTGCATTGTCTCACACTAAAGTCTTCCTTCTTCTTTTTTCTCAACTGACAAACTCCAATTTGTAGCACAAGTTCTTGTTAGTCTGTGCTGTGTCATTTTGCCTTAGTGCTTTTTATCTTCATCTTATTTCTTTTACTTCAGTTCTCTCTTGTTTGATAGTTTTGATTTTCCCAATATTTACATACAGCACTATAAACTGATGAATTGTGTCTTAATTACTGCATCACAAATCTGAACACCGTTTGCTTTTTGTGTAAATCTTCCCTGAATTTCATGTTTCAAACAGTAAATCTGCTTAAACTGATCAGTATATTTTTCTGAGAATTGAAGTTTTAGCTTTCTTATAACTGTATATATTTATGTATTTGCCCCATCTATATATTTTACTAGAGAATTATCTTCTCTACATAGGAAACTGTTGTGTTGCCACAGTTTTCTGGTACCACAGTCAAAGATTTCTAACGTGCACTGTTGTAACAAAATGGCAGATATTTCAGGTTTAAAATCATACTTGTTTTTGTCCTGGAGAGCCTATTAGTTAAAGAGCTTTTATTTTGGCCTTAAGATAAAATAAAATTGATCCATGAAGTTATTTGCTAACTCTCAGGTACACAGTTAATGTCTTTCTTCTATAATTCTGAGTGTAAATAGACAGGTGAAGGTATGAAATGGAAAGATCAATTTGTGTAGTACATCAATTATGCAGTAAACAATTGCTTATAAATTACTCTTTTCCTTCTGTAGTGCTTTTTGAAACATGAAATAACTGTGCTACTAGTTCCAGTGGCACCTGTGACAACAGGTAGTCCAGCAGTGGAACAGTTTGCCGAGATGGGTTGAACAGTTTCCATCCTTGAAAATTTTTAAGACCTAGCTGGATAAAGCCCTGAGCCACCCTCGTCTCAGCTGAGAGTTGACCCTGCTTGGAGCAGAAAGCTGGACTGTCCTTTCCAGCCTTAACTGTTCTGAAAAGTCAGATTCCACTACTTCTGGCTGAGGAATGCGTTGCCTCTTGGAAAGAGGTGTACAGTGGAGTAATCATTCAGCAGAGTGTGCTGAACACATCAGTGTTTGTTTTGCTAGGTTTGGCTTCTGCCCTTCTGTAGTATCTCAACCTGCGAGATGCTCAAGATGCTGTCCTGCAAGGGGGCAATCATGCAGCTGGCCTGCATGGATTCACATAAATTCTCTTTCATTCTGACAGAGTTTTCCTGTCATTAGAATGAAAGAAAAAGGATATATCTAAGAAGGTCGTGTCTAGGCTATAGTGAGAGATAGTAACTTCAGTAGGACTGCACTAGAGGAAGCCTGTCTCATGCCTTCAAGGTCAAAGGCTGAGAAGGTGAGCTAGAGTGTTCAACAGGCTGCTATCTTGGACTGCACTGTTGTGCCCAGCCCATTTCTCATCAGATTCATCCATGTTTTGCTCTTCAGTTTGCTCCCTCATCCTGATTCCTCACTTTTTATACTGTTACTTTACTTCTGGATTTGCTTCTGGAGTAAGTGAGCTGGTTGACATAATTCACTCCAGGGGCTGCTCTCTGTGTGAACAGCACTGTACCAGGTTTGTCTGTGTACCTTACCTCTCTCTCCATCCTGTCGGGTTTTGTACTGTCCAGCATACCAGCTACCCTCATGCCAGTATGCGAGGCACCTGCTCCTAGTTTACTGCTGTGAAGCACCATTCCGTTGTGTTGCAACACAGCTCTTGCATCATTGTGGAAAGTGTAAACCTGAAAATTCAGGATGGTACCCTCACAAAATGATAATAGTGTCTTGAGATCACCATGGGCGGGGGCTGAGAAGAGATCATGGGTGAAATGCTAGGATACCGTGTGGCAACTGTTAGGCAGTGTCGCATCAAGGGTCAGAGTTTGCCGTTTGCCTGCCAGAGTCCCAAGGGTTTGCACTGAAGCAGTTTTGCAAAGCCAGCGTTTGCCTGTTTCAGAGCCCTGCTAAGGGCTTGCACTGAGACAGCTTAAGTGTTAAAAAATAGATAGATTTGATATATTAAAGCAACAGATACAATAGTTACTTCCATTGATAAATGCACTAACTGCAAAAGGAAAATTGAGCTCAAGTTAGTAATTCCCGGGTAACATCCAACACGGTCAGACGTGGAAGCCTTTGTAATAGCACTGATATGTGATAGTAATGGTAGGAAAAGATACACCATGTGTTGAAGGTGCAATTCTTACCAAGAAGGCATCTCTGTCTTGGGTGGAGGAAGAGGATTACAGTCCATTGACTGTCTCTGCTAGACCTTCAGTCTTCTCCACCACTAGAGAGATATTCATCTTGTGATTTTTTTTTACATCCTAGTCTTGTCAGTCCCTGCCTTCTAGGTGACATCTAGCATGATTTGAGTGGAGAGTTGAGTAGCATAGTCATATATGTTTGGCATGTACTCACTACCATATTTAGAGGTGTACACTTTAATATTCATTTTGCAGATATTGTCAGGCAAAGGTCTGAGTCTCAAAATCCATGTCAACCCTGTTTGCTTTTGTTGTTTTAGCTGAGACAGGGCCATCTTATCTTCACAAGACTCCCTCCTTCAGCCGTTTGGCGTGCCAGATCAATGGGTCTCCACCCCCAGAGATAGCAGAGGAGTCTCGTGGTCACAAACATCTTAACCATTCTCCCAAAGTGCACTAAAGCAGCCTGCATGGCAAGCTGGGCTGTTATCCCACAGGCAGAACAGAAGCAGCCCTGGGAAGTGTGATGGGGAGCCTCCCCTGCACCTCAGGGCCTCATTTAGGGGCTAACCCCAATACCTGGTGGATTAAGTGGTATAGACACTGGATTTCACTGGCTATAGAGGGAGCCTAGGAAGGCTGTGGCTTTATCAGGTTAGAGTTAACCTTCATGTCTGGCTGCCTTACCTTTCAGCCGTGTGTATTGTGTATCTATTTGACAATGAACTTGGATAAGGATTCTGGACTGATTGATTTGTGGGATAAAACATGCTAGGAACTGTCTTGACTATACTTCTTGAAGGGAAAAAAAACCATATCAAGGTGTCTATTGCTTAGGTCCGATGAGTGCTGTTGGTATGGCCAAGGACTTTGTTCCTTGTCACAATGGACGAGCTGTGGGTGCTGGCAGCAGGAAATGAAACTTTAATCTCTCTGCCAGCAGCATCTGAATTCAGTCTGGACCTGCAGGAAGTGAAAATTGCTTGGGGGGCTGGGTTCCATTGTTAACATTTCTGTTTCACAGACCATCCTCTTGGGGAAGTAGTTGCAGTGCCATGTGGTGACCCCAACACTGACTGCAGCTGGAATAAGCAGATGCGATGAGGTTGCTAAATTGGGAAGTGATGCTGGAGAGAGCTTGATTGTTGCTGGTGACATGAAGTAGCTACTTTATTGAGCTTCTCATACTGTAACTTCATTGAGTCTTTTACAGACTTAATAGAAAAGTATTTTAGTTAAATACATTGTCTTCTCATTAATACGGTAGAAGGGAGATATACCTCACAGTCCTTAAGTGTAAAATGTTACAGTAACAGTACCTGATCCTGAAATTTCTCTTTTGGCTTTATTCTTATATTTTCTTTCCTCAGAACTGACCCACAGTCCAGATTCTGTTTCAAATGGTGAAGGAGCTATGTTATAAAATGTTAATACTCCGCATTTTTTACAAGTTTTTAGTGACTTATTTTTTTAATTGTTCCTATATTTAATTTTTCTCCTATACTACCAGCCTATTTATTTGGATCCTTTCAGTTAGAAACAGTTTGTCCTTTTTGTGTCTTTCAGGTTTCATTAAGAAAGAACTGGATGCACATGCCAAATTTCATCTGTGAAAGATGGAGTGAGGTAATATCATTTTAGTGGTTGCTACTATAATGTGTGATGATCTGTGGGCACTGAATGCAAAGGCTCGAAGATTAAATAAATGAGAGGCATACAAAGCAAAAGGAACTTCAGCCTCAGAAATAATGAAGTGCTGGCAAGATCGTATGTCCTAGTATCCGTGGCGTGTTCACCCTCTGTTTTGTACTGTGGCCAGAGGTTTTCTGTCACTATTGGGTGTGTTTTCCACAGAAGCTCTGGTAGGTCATTAGGTAGTGAAAGAGTGATTTGTTCATCCCTGAAACTACCGATTGCTAGGGCCCTGAGAGGTCAATGTTTGTTCTAGTGGGGTTCCTGTTAGCAGAAGACTCTTGCAGGAAGACTTCCCTGCTCATTTCCAAGCAAAGTTCACTAATGGGACTCCTCCTGCCTCCTGTGAGCCAAAGAGCTGTCAGTGGGCTGTATGTCGGGCTGACGAGCTGCACCCAGCTCCTGGGGTTTCAGACAGTAGAAGTTGTGGCACATGTGCTGGTAATGTGTGGGATATCACCTTAAGCACAAGGCAGTATGAAGTACATGCCAATCAAATGAGTCTTCTGGTAGAGGCAGGAGGTTTTGCTGGGCTAGGAATAGGAGGCAGTGAGAGGTGAAGCATGATGCTCACGTTAACATGTGACATTAATGGTCATGTGTGTAATTGTGTAGAAATTGAAAGGGAACCCTCAGTCTCCTTATCTCTGATGTAGTGCCCTCAGTGCCCTTTTACAAAATTCGGCAAAGAATGAACGTTGGATTAGAGTCACTAGTGAATAGCACTGACTTCTCAGAGGTATTTTTCCCCAGCTCTGGCTAGGGGAGAAAAAACTCTTTGGTAAGGCCAAGGGGAGTCAGCAAATGCACTTTCTCATGCAGCATTGCTTTTCCTGTATCAGATGTATGTCTTAATGCACACTGAGGATCAAGTCTGAAAGCTGCAGAGAGGTGTGCTGCCATGATTGTGCATACATCTGGAATTAAAGCAAGTAGTCGATACCATGGACTGGGTTATTTAACTGGGGCAGAATGGAATACAGCACACAACACTCCAGGGGCTTCTGTGTAATTTTTTCCTTTCACCATCTGGAATCATTCAATGAAGAATAACTTTGAGAGTTGGGCATGCACTTACAGATCTTTCTCAATCCGAAGAAGGCAGGGATGAAGTTGCCAGCAGCAAATTAGCATTGCCAGACCCTGTAGCTACCTTTACTGGGACTTAAAAGGAATTGCAGTAATACTAGTCATTCATATCATCTTTCTTTCTTCTATTAATCATTGTCTGCATTGGCAAAGATGTGCCTGGGGCAGCTCTGCATCTCCATCCAGTTCAGTTCCGCTTCTTGCTGAAGAAATTAAAAAAGAATTGTCATTCTTCCCCAGAACAGCTATGTCTTCTCCCTTGTGGGGTCTGTCTCCACACTTGCAAAGAAATCTGTGACAATAGAGGGAAAAAACAGCATTTAGGCCTGCCCTACAGGGACAGCATTTCATCCTAATTGAGTCGTTCTCAAATATGGCCCTGGCTGTGCCATCAACTCAATATAGACAGGTCCCACCTCTCACTGAAAGCTTAGTGTTAGACTGGGTCTGAAGAGAAAATCGGAAAGAAAAGAAAGAAAAGAAAGAAAGAAGGAAAGAAAGAGAAAGGAAGAAAAGAGAATGCCATCCCCTTCTGTTTGCCTGCTTGCTTGGTATTTTGGTTAATATTTCCTTTCAATGATTTGGATTTAGTGGCTTCTTTACCAGTCAAACACAGTGTTGCATATGTAAAGCTACACATAACTTTTTTGATTTAGGCTCCTTAATGTGAGTGTATAAAACGGAGTTTATCTCCAATGGTACCCTTTTTAAGTAGCAGTCCCTGCTTTCTCTTCAGTCAGTTCTCTGGGTGACATCTCCAGAAAATGTGCCCTGCTAAAGCACATACTGGTATAGGTGACAAACAGACAAACTGCATGAGTAACTGACTAAGGAGAGGTAATTGTTACTAGCACACCAAGCTGCTTTATGATTGTTGTTCTTTGCTTTTACTATAAGTTTACTGTCTGCTTCTACAGTTCGTTTGTTAACAAAACCCAGCACACCCTATTTTTTTCCTCCTCCTCTTGATTTTCCTTTCTTGTCAGTTTGTAAAGTATATTCAAATGCAGAGCAGGCCATGTGTGGATGCATGGCTGTGTTAAATGTGCAGTGATCCTGTTTCTTAGACTATCATGTTCATAGAATCATGGAACCATTAAGGTTGGAAAAGACCTCTAAGATCATCAAGTCCAACAGTCAGCCCAACACTACCCTGACCACTAAACCATGTCCTGAAGTGCCACATATACAAGTTTTTTGAACACCTCCAGGGATGGTGACTCCACCACTTCCCTGGGCAGCCTCTTCCAATGCTTGACCACTCTTTCAGTAAAGAAATTTTTCCTCATATCCGATCTAAACCTCCCCTGGTGCAACTTGAGGCCATTTCCTCTCATCCTATCACTAGTTACTTGGGAGGAGAGACCAACACCAACCTCACTACAACTTCCTTCCATGTAGTTGTAGAGAGTGATAAGGTCTCCCCTCAGCCTTCTCTTCTTCATTGTCCTCTTGTTAGTGCTAGATTGATTGCGTGCACCATGCCAGATTGGTATGTACAATTGCAGCAAGTACATATGCAGTTACGATATAACGTGAGGCACTTGTCCTTTCAATAATGTTCTGTATTCCATTAGGTGTTTTTCTGATTCTCTTGATTCTAGTCTGCAGAGTTAACCATGACTTTGGCAGGGAAGACAGAGATGAAGGACTGAGTTTGAATAATATCTTCAGTGAAGGCATAATCAGATTGAGTAGAGCCTGAATGCAGGGAAAGGAATGCAGAGAAGGGTAAGAGGAGATAATGGTACATAGCTAATGAGAATGGCTGTAGAGGGCACAGAGTCGGGGAGAATAGGGCAGCAGAATTTCAGATGGTTTAAGTGTCTGGAGACTGCAGAGATCTGTGCTGTTATTTTTTTCTTTACTATGCTTACTTCTGTCTCTTTTTACAAGTATTTAACCTACATTATGTTCTGTGCAAGCAAACAAGTAAATTAAGGGTTTTCTGGAATTAAATGCTACTCTTACATCAAGGCATTTAAAGAGTTTGGAACTTTATCCTGTCCAAGCTTACATTCAGTTCAATAATACATGCATTTTACTGTTTGTATTTTAATCATAAAGCTGTTACAGTGTTTAAATTGCAAAATGTCCAGTACTTAATTGTTAATAATCTCAGCATTATCCTTGGGAGATACATAGATGAACTACCACAGAATCATTATAAGGATTTTAGGAATAATTGTTTCACTAAAAAATCCTGAGAGGATTAACATTTAATGCAAACCATCTAAACCAACCCTCAAAATTAGCTGCCTACCATACTAATTTCATTCTTGGAAACTTTGCATATGGATCATTTCCTATTTCCAGTGGTATTTTCCATATAGCTAGGAAGATAAGCTAGGAAGTGACCATGTGGATCTTCAAGTCCAGACCCTCATACATCAAAAGGTCTGGACTGTGCAGTACACTTGCCAACTCTCTGTATGGTCTCCAAGGCTAGGAGGAATACAATAGCTTGAAACACTGTAATAAAAGACAGAAGTCTGCAGTGATAGTATGCTTCAGACTGGGGCATTGTTAGCATGCTACTCTCTGTAGAATAAATATCAGAGAAGGCTCCTAGTTATTTTTAGCTTTGATGTATGATTTTTCATAACTTTTGGGATGGCAGGGCTGATCTACTTTAAATACCTGAGGTCAGTTTTTCAATTTCAACTCCGACATCTCGATAAAAGTCTTTTGTAGATGCTGAGAACCAGCGGCCTTTGGTAAAATCAGGAGCAGTTGACAGTGATCTGAGGTCTCCCAGGAAGTCAGGTCAGTCTTAAAGTCTACATCAGGAAAAATCTTAATTTTTCTGATCATTTCAGTAGGACTGAAGCTTATAGTTATGCATGTGCTCATGTGCTGCACCTAAGCTGAGTTGCCTTGCTGACACAGGGTTTATAATGTGCTCCATAAGTGTTAGTTTAGCCAGAGCCAAAGTAGAAGTTTTCAGCCATGTTATTCAGAAGGAAATTTACCTGGCTGCCTCTTTTGAAGGTTGTGTGACATGTACAGACAGCTACAAACCTGCTTCTAAAGCACCAGGATGCACAACTCACACTTGTGCTGTTTGAAGAATGAATCATTAAGTAGATGTCTTAAAATTCAGGCCCAGTTTGTCTGAAGGAGGCAACATGCACAAATACCACCTTTTAACAAGATGATTGCTTTCAACTCAAGGTATAGAATGTTTTATGTGCTGGTTTTGCACATCTTTCTTTTGCATTTTTTGCATTTTTTTTGCATGTGTATGGCAAGCTGATAGAGATACAAAAGTGCTCAAACAACAAGAAAAGGAAAAAAGATTCTTACATTGTGTCAAACAGTTTTCTTGAAATGGATAGTATATTTATCCTTTTTAAAAGCCTTTAAATTTTATCAAGAAAATTATGCCTCAGCACAAAAACTTTTCCATTGAGCTTGAGTGGCTCAATGAATTGGAAAGTCTACATGAACATATTCAACAGTTTGTGAATATAAGAAATTGTACTGAACGGTGGAGATCTAAGGTACTGTGCAGCTCTAAAAGGGACTTGTGTAACAGAGATCCCAGAAGTCTCTTAGATTTGCACAGGGATTTCCCATATTGAGTTAAATATGGGCCCTAGCTAGATCTTGCTGCATATCTTGTGATTTAGGGGTCTCAGGAGCTTTCAGGAAGTCTCAGGTATTTTACTCATCATTTCACATAGTTTTTTCTAATCTTGGAAGAAGCATCCAGTTTTTGTATCTCTCGTATTTCAGAAGCAGTCGCATTGTCAGAGTGACTTTTTAAGTTGCTGTATTGGGAATTTCCAAACTGGGAATTTCTTTAAGGTGCCTTTTTTTATATGTGTAATTAAAATATAGATCCATTACCAAGATTTTTTAGATGATGTTTATTACTTGATACTATTGAATGATACATGTGTCTCTAAGGAAATGGAAAATATGATCTAGGCAACTTCAGGCTTGTTAATTTGACCTTAATAACCTTATAAAGTTTTTTTTAAGGAATAAATAATAAAAGACATGGGAGTTTAGTGGAAGGAGGATGAAACATGATCTATTTTGCTAAGATAGGTCATGTCAGACTGACCTAGTATCTTTTTTTAATAAGAAAGTAGATTTTCTAGAAAAAGAAAAAAATGTGCTAGATCTGGTCTCTCTGGATTCTACTGAACCATTTAATGTGGTGCTGCATCAAAATTACTGTTCAAGGTGGAGGAAGATTAGGTTAGTGTAAGAACTGCAAACACACAAAAAACTGGCACAAAAAGGGGCAACAGGAGGTAGACATACAAGATCAATTATTCTTTGGGAGTTGTTTAGTTTTCTTAAGGCCATTTTTTTCTTTTTGGTTGAGTTGATTTTGTTACCATGTTGTATTGAAAGCAGGCTGTTGAAACTTGCTGGTGGGAGGAGAACATTAATTTCCAGTACACACTTTTAGATGGAATGACTAAATAATTAATTTTACAATTAGGTAATACTAAGGGGATGGAATTAAACACAGCAAAGTGTCAGGCCACACACTGGCAGGAATTCACTTACTGAGTTTAACCTTGGTATCAAAATTAGCAGTCTAAGCTCTTATATAATCAGTGAAAAGAAACAGATTTTTAATTAGGCACCCAACTCCTGCCTTTCTCTCTTGACTGTTAAAGAGAGCCTAGGCACCTGACTCTGGCATCTGTGCTGAAAGCCTGAAATCGGATGGTGCTAGAGCTTCAGCTTAGGAAGTAATGCAACAACTTTTCGTATGAACAGGGAGTTCAGCAGTGGAAGACTTTGAAAGAAAAAGGCCTATGTGAGGGTAAGTGGGCTCAAGTTTGTCTCTAGTCTGTCAATTCAACGCCATCATGAGAGTGATGGATGGGATCCGGAGAATCATCAGGAGAGGGTTTTCCAGTTGAGGGAGGGCAGCTCAGCTGGGTACATGTGGGCTGGGACCCAGTCGGGATGGAGTAAGTGTGCAACATTTCTTGCAGTATCTAAGAAACTTCAGCTCAGTGTGTAACAGAAGCAGAGAAGAGCTGTGGAGACTATCAAAGGAATGATGTTTCAAGAGGAGCCTGGAACAGCTGTATTGGGTATGTCAGGAAGACTAGCACAATGAGAAGTGTAATTGCTGCGGCTGCGCTGCTGGGGTCATGGGGAATGTGGCTGGTATCAGCTAGGTGGGAGCTAACAAGCAGGATGTGTCAAGTCCATCAGAGGAGTAATGGAAGTCTGTGTGTGACAGTGTGGTATTGTAGGAAGGTTATGATACAGAAATGTCCTGACGTATGATTTAGACGTGGTGCAGACTGAATATATGGTGCTTCTTAGTGACTGGAGTTCATGTATGTACCTACCATATGGATAAAAATTTTAACCAACATAAAAAAGCATAGTGATAATCCCATAATATGACAGTAGTCAGTAGGAGAATGCTTGATGTACATTTAAGGAAGAGCTTAAAGATTTATGAAGTGCAATGACTGCTTGAATTCTTTGGACTTAGGCTGTTTGGCAACTTGTGCTTTTTGGTCGCTCCTATGTAGTGTGATACTTGCTGTCTACTGTATTGCCCTGCTGTTTCCCTGCACTGCACAGGGAAAGCTGTGTGATAAATCAGGCATCAAGTGAATTGTAGGGCTGGACAAAGGCATCTTAAGTTTAGCCTATGACAAAGATACATTTAGAAGCAGACTGCTGGGCAGCAAACTCATGACCAGTGAGAGAAAGGCTTTCTCTGAAGTGAAAATTGTGGTTGGAAGATTCCTGATGTGCCTGTAGTGACAAATGATGGGTGCAGGACCTACAGTCAGTGACAGTCCTTGCCCCAGATATCTCCTTAGTTTGACAAATGCTTAAATTTGTAACTGTGTGTTGGTGAAGAACTGCCCTTTGCCTAGATACTAGTTTGTCCCAACACCAGGTTCGAAAAGGAGCTGAGTTCTTTGAGCAAGGGTGAGTAATATGCTTTCTGCTCTACTGAAAATCCTGAGCTGCTTTAAGTAGCTTTATCAGCTATTAAGATATTGATCAGATCTTTCTTTAGCAGCATTATCTGTAAAATAATAGGAGGAAAACACCACAGCAAGAAACCTTTTTAATGTACTTCTGGCAATACTATGTTTAGTTCTCTAGTTCTTTGTTTATTAGTAAGTACTTAGCCTGTGTTTCTGAGGTTTTTAAGTGCTAAGACTATAAAGAGAGAATAGGATGGTCTTCTCTCTTGTTTTCCTGCTTCCTAATTAATCATTACATAGTGGTACTAAGTAATTATTGTTCTGTGGTAAAAACAATTGTGTGATGATCTCACAGTCCTTACTTGGAAAATTGCCACAGTAAAGAAAAAGCACTGTTTATGGACTGAATTGCCAATAGTTTGGAAGGGAGGTGTTCTGTTGGGAACAGTGCTTTGAATTACAGTCTTGAGAGAATGGATGTCGAGAAGGGAGGACTGAGAAGATAAGAGTGAAAATGTGTGAGTGCTTTTTCAGATTTATTGTTCGTATCAGAGTCATGGTCAACTCCCTTAGATTCATTATGTGTTGTAGTTTAGATTTGGCCTTTTTTCTATATTCTGGGTTTTATTTAGCACAAACTCATGTTTTTCTGGCTAGTATACAGGTTTTAATTTAAAAATATGTCTAAGCTTCTTCCTGAGAGAAAACGCTTGTAGCATCTCAGGCCTGCATGGCTGTCACTTACAAGGATGCACAGAAAAATTAGAATAACATCACTTAGAGAGGTTTCTGGAGAAGGAAGGATGATGAGATCTGAGGGACTTCTGCCTCTAAGTTTCAGGAAAAAGGCATCTCACAGTCCTATTGAGGAGTAAAAAAAAATAGAGGAATTTCTAGCAAACCTTTCCATCACAATTATTTTTGGCAGGGAGTAGATGAAATAAGCACAAATGAAGAGACAAACAAGAGTAGTGTGAGGTTTGGAATACATCCCTGGTCTACACAAGAACTGTTGCAAATCATTATTAAACTTGAGATGTTGGAATGCAGATTTGAGCCTGTTTCATAGTCTTATAAGATAGCTGTTTAAAAGTCAGAAGGAAATACCTTCTAAAGGTTCTTATCCCTCTCTACTCTGTTCTAACTAGTTGCCTGTTTTGCTTAACTTGAGTACTGTTCAGTGAAGTGAATCCCATCCAAAGGGTGTACACCTTGTTTAACCTTTTCAGAGCGTGTTGTTTAGTCAAGGTAAACAGTATCCTCATGGTTTACTCACACAGATTCTTAAACAGTAATAAAAAATGAAGTATTTTTGTATCTCTCTGCTGAACTGTATGCAGTAGAAGATAGAAGTTTGTTCCAACTTATTTAGATCTTTCTGACATGATACTTTTAATGGTATGTTTTCTGTTTGGATAGATGACATGCTATTAAAAATGAAACTAAAATGTGCCAAGGTATTTTGGTTGTTTGTAGGCAAGCATGACAGAGAGAATATTAATTTCTTCTTCAAATGTATTTATGCTGATTTTGCTTTGAAACAAAAATTTATCCATGTGGGAATATTTATGTTCAAGATTTTTCTGTAATTTCCATATTAAAAAAAAGTGCAGCTCCTGCTAGATTTTAACCCCATAAATGCCTAGAACAGAATGACAAGATGCACTGTGGCTCAGGCCCTTGTGAGAGTTTACTCTCCTCTAAAGCATTTAAAAAGAAAGTGGTCTGAAATTGTACTTTATTGTTGACTTTTTGTCCATGTTAACATGAACAAACAAAGAGAAAGAATGAAGTGCTGCTCAGCTGTTAATACCAAGCTATTTTTAGTGGGACATTTGAACATTGATCTGGTGTTTCTCAGAGGAGGGATTTTCACTGTCGTACATGTTCACATTGGCAATTTTGCTGTAGGCAAATCTGCTGTGATTTGTGATAAGGTGATTTTTGGAGCTGTCCCAGGCAGCTGCCAAATATTCTCAAACATTCAAACTGGAAGTGTAGAGAAAAATGGTCGTGTGGAGCTGTGTAAACCTGCAGGTTTGGTATAGTGTCCTGAAAATGTGTTCAACAGTGGGCTTTCCACCACTTTCATTCAGAGCTTTATTCCATAAGCTTGGAGATCTCTGCCTTGAGATGTTTGTTTTCTTTGTTATTCAGGTAGCACTCTCATCTTCCTTAATTCCATCCCATAAGGGAGTCAGGCTCTGTTTAATAAGCATGCCTGTTAATACAGACAGGTATCTTAGTCTTCAGTGAAGACCATTATCACTAGATGAACAAGGCCTGACTTTAGAAGCTAAATCTGTTTGAACCAAGGCACCAACTGTGATTTTTATGGGTGGTGGGAGGGAAAGCAGGCACCATGAGCTACCTTTTGTTGACTTTCCTTTTTTAAAGGTCATCATTGTGCTTTAAAGTGTGGCCTAAGGATCTTGTTCTTCAGCCCAGAGAGGGGAAACGTTTTCTCTAGCTAAACTGCCACAGAAACTAAAGGAAAACACTCCTGAAATACATTCAACACCTTTATTCCTTAAGTAACTGGGATTCCCTGTATTCTGTTTCTTCTAGTGCGTGAGCCTGGGTTACTACAGAAACTCTATTATTTTACTATGAAGAAAAAAAAAATAACACCTTCCTTACAGAAATAAAGTAACAGTGTTAGGAGAGAAGACCAGTAAAAACTGAGTTGAAAGCATGACTGATTAGGGATTGGAATATCATGTTAATAATCTTTTGGTAATGAGAACTGAGAGAAGATGATAAACACTCACACTCAATTCTGTTCAGCTCAATACCATATACTGAAGCAAAAGCCAATTTTTAATGTAATCCTCCTTCTATCTGCTGTTACTGGGAGAGGAGTTTCTTGCTTTCTAATTGTGTGTAGATATATAAATAGTTTAGTTTGGTTCTCTGGAATTTTTTTGTCAGTTTTTTTTTTTTTGGAACGTTTTAGTAGAAGAGCTGTGAGTTTTTTCACATGCCAATCTACAAAGGTTTAATCTTGGCGTAGAATTGCAGTTATTTACGAATAGAACTATTTTCATTGTTAGTGAAAAAAATGTTATTGCTGCTTCTGTTTGTTATTGTCTTATAGTTCATAGGCTATATAAATAGGAAGAGAAAAAGAGAAATCAGAGTTTTGGGGGATTTGTAGTCTCTTGAACAGTGAGATAGGAGATAATACAAAATATTCTAGGTTAGTGGATGCACTTTCTAACAGATGAGCTCTTTGCTAGTTCAAGTTCTTTAACAGTATACTTAAATGACTATTGAAGAGAAATTGAAAAAATAAAATTTGTAAACATTTCAGACTCACATAGACTTTGTAATAGTTTGAAAGGTAGCATTTCATTTCTGAATTACAAACTTCAATATTTTCTGATTTATTTCCCTGATATTTCTCTATGAAGCAGCTTTGAAATCCATATACTGTAACAAGAAGAAAAGTGTTGCTATTTTGGATTCATACGTATGACAAATCAGCTTTGTTTTGTGTGGTGCCTGTTGGTGCATTTTATCCTCAGACAAACAACGGGTTATATGTGTTAACCCATTTGGTTTGATGGGTTAAGCAATAGTTATTAAAGGCAAGTAACCCTGCCACACAGTCTTCTATTTCTTTCGGAGGGAAAGTTGGGAGAGCAATGTTTTCAGATAGCATTTGAAGAAGGAAGAAAAATGGAAAGAAAAAGTTCTTGAGGACTGATTTTTCAAAAACATACGACTGGGAGAAAAAATGGCTAGGGAGCAGTGGTTATGGATCCCCATGAACAAAACAGACACCCACAGCATTGAGCATGGGTGGTCTCAAGTGACTGTATTTCACCATATATGTTTGTTAATATTTATTCAGCTTTATGGAGAAATGCACTTGTTGGTACTCAAGATTATCTGCAATTGAAAGCTTGGATATCTTTCTACACAGAGAAGATGCAAGCACAGACAAAAAAAATTTCATTATTTTTATTTGAGTCTTAAAGTAAAGGAAGCTTGTAGTTTCCCAGTGTGGCTCCAGTCATCTGGAGCTTCTCTTCTAGGTCTTTTTTTAAAAATGTGTTTTTTCCCCTTCCCCAGGAGCACTAATAAGTACCAATAAGTATTTGGCATCTGTTACAAAAACATCTTTCATTAGACTAAACAAAATCAGTATGCTAAATAGGAGCCTCACAGAGTAGGAAGGATCCCTTCTATGTCCAGCTGCATCCATCCCAACAGATACAGCACTGGCATATTGTAACTTAATGTTTTGGCTTTGAAATCATATAGCGTAAAAGGAGTAAGATATCTTCCGTCCTGAGGTCAGTTGCCATTATTAGTAATCAAAAAGGAAAATATGAACAGCTGAAAAGACTTTGTTTGTAAAGGTGCCTGAAAAACAGACACAACAATTATCACATGGTAGCAGCTTTCCCAGAACTGAGGAGAAATTCATAGTATGGTCTTCCCTATTGACTCCTGCAGCCCAGTTTGCACTCTTGGCAGATTAAAGAGTCCTTTTATGATATGACAGATCATATTAGGAAAATCCATTTGGATAAGTGTTTGCAATATCCATTCTCACTTACGCAGGAGTGACATGAGGGTATCACTGGAGAGAAAAACAGAGTATGTTTTAACATTTTTCTTGAATGCCACCCTTGCCTGCTCCCAAGCAATGTAGTTCTATCTACAGTTGTAGAAGGCCAATATAGCTGCAGTTTCATGACATTTTCTTTTACGACAGTTTAACTGTAAGTGAAACTGTCAGTTGGTGTAGTGGTCGTATTTTAGAAATGGAAACATTAACAAATATGTTAACTTTTGCATCCTCTACCTGACTGTACAGTAAAACTTCTATACCTTCTCAGTCCTACTGGACATCTGAAAACACTCATCCATTTGTAAGATTGGAGTTTATAGTACTAGCCATTTAAATTAGCTAATCTACTTGTGGGGCTTAGGTCATATAAAAACTTGTAGTACAGGAGAAGTGTACAGAACAGTATTTTTGTGGCTTTCACAGTCTTTATTGTGAAACAAGTCTGCACACTTGAGGTTGTCTAGCACTTGGATAATTTCATAGCCAAGATAAGGATGCAGTTCAGTTGCTCATTGTGTATGGAGTTTTTCTTAAACTCTTGGGTCTATATTCAGGATGGAAGAGTTAACAAAGTGCTTGTGGAATGCACACTAATACCACTGTTTCTGCATTATCCTTTAGTAGCCTGAATTTTCGTAGGGATTTGACACTGTTGTTGTTTCAGTATGAAAAGATTCCCAGGGCTTGGGTTGAGTTTTAGTCTCCTGCATTTAAACCAGTGGTCCCTGGCTTCATTCCCCATAGGTAATGCCAGACTCTGATTTTTAACTCACTTCTATTGAGGGTAGCAAATTGCAAATTGTTTTTTGTAAGTGTATGCCTCAAAGAACTATTTGCCATGTAGGGTTTCAGTTGCAGTTTATATTTATTTTCTTTATTGAAAAAGATTACTCACCTTTTTTTTTTTTTTTAATTGGATAAAGAAGTTATTATTAGACTTTCCCTTTTCAGAACTGGAAAATGCCCAGAAAGGCTTTAGCTCACACTTTCCGAATACAAATTAACTTCTAAATTGAGACCAAACATGGAAAAATTGAGAATGTTAGGTGAATAATTTGTATATTTCTGAGCAGATGGAAACAATGTAAAATGAAAAAAAAAACCAAGTCTTGACAATCATAGCTGTTTGGTTCTTATAATGTTTAAGTTGGTGGTTTTAAATTGTCCATGAACTATGCAAATAAGTTGGTGGGAAGCAACTGAGGAAAGCAAGCCTACGATCAGCTTTAAATTAGCTTGTACCAAAGGGTTCTTCAACTGGAAAATTTTCAGGGAGTTTTCAAATTAGAAAAGATTGAAAGCTCTTCGTACAAGAGTTTAATAATGTCCCGTTTCATTGTGTCATAGTTCTAGCTTATTTCACTTTAATAAGTATAAAAGTTTCGTTTTATGACATATATGGTTTAAAAATAATTATTTGACAAAGATGCATTAGACTGATTTCTGTGATTCACAGTGATACCACTTTGGGCAGATAATAATTTTATATTTTCAATGGAAGCAAATAGATTGTGCTTGGAGCATAGATGTTATCCCAGTGATGACAAACTGTCCTGACAATGTCATGTCTAGCTCTCATTCTTGCATCTTTAATCTATAGAAACTCTCTAAATGAAGCTGTAGAGATGAGATCTACATGACCTTAAAAAGCTGGAAGCAATAAAATTAGTGCTCCCAGCTGTTCAAAAATGTCCCTCCTAGAACACTGGATGACAACAGCATCTGTTGGTACAAGTAAACAGTGAAGAGGGGCACTAAGTTTCACATCTGTGCCATTGCACTCAAAATCTTTTTTTATGTGCAAAGGTGAAACACACCTTGGCAAAAAGTTGTTGTTATAATAATTAAAGTGTTTATGGTCTAATCCAGGAATTATTACTTGTTCAGATCTAATAATTACAGGAAAAGAAAGAATGCAAATGTACAGGGAAAGTCTCAATAAATAACTATACAGTTAAAATCATTGAACAGACAAATCATCTACCTCTTCATGCTGCTGTAATGCTCACTCTTCCCCTGCTCCTCTAGGTCATAAGATGGCTTCTTTCTGATGGCAGGGATGTGGAGGTATTTCAGTAGTTGTCAGCAGCTAAAGGACAGGTGCAGGTGCTGACAAGAGGAATATGATATCATGTTGATAATTTCTTCTTGTTCACTCTAGGATCCACTTGGGGTCATGTTAGATACTATTTCTTTGTTCTGTTTGTTACCCCTAGAAATAGTTTTGTCCAGGCTCAAGTCTGCAGTTCCTTAAGGAACCATGGGTGAGCTGTCTATAAGCCATAGTGTCTCCCAGTGTCAACTCTGTACCCTATCTCTTTTTATCCCATGCTTTTACTCCTCTCCATCTTGTGTCTCCACTTCTCAAGGCCTCTGCTATAATACCAAGCCTGTTTTTTCTACACAACATCGTGTTAGATTTGTAAAATGATCATGGTACCATGGAAAGATAAACAGAAGTGAAAACAAATTGGCTGCAGACATCTGGGCAGTTGGAAAAAATTGTTGTTACAACTAAACCTAGTTTAGTTGCATGCTAAAACAGGGTTGCAGGCAGGTTAAGGAAAGTTCAGACAAAGCAGGCCTCAAAAGCATAGTTCCTCGGGATTTGGAAGCCCCTCTACAAGGCTTATGGCCATTTGCTAGTGATGGCAATAAAGTAGTACAGGGCCATAGGGTAAAAGTGCTGCAAGGGCCAGTGATGAACTCTGGTAACACATTAGCTATCATGTTTCCACCAACCGTTAAATACAGAGGTTTGGTTGCAATGCCAAAGTTCAGAAAGTTCCTAGGATGCTTGTCAGGTGAATCTCAGAGTGCAAACCTGGAGATGCCCGACAGACTACCAGTACTGCTCATTATATTGTTTTTCTCAGTCTCTAGTGCTGCCCGCTCTCACAGAGGACTCCAGGCTTGATTAACATTGTGCTCTGCCCCAGTCTTTATACTCAGATTTTGGGCCTGCCCTTTTGCCAGAAGGTACTGCCTCTCTAGCAGAGACAGCAGATGTAGAAAGGTATGCCCACACTGAGGTGCAGTTCAGTATCTTGGTTGGTGAAAGTGCCTTTGATGAGATGGTGGACCGTGAAATTCAGGTACCTCTTCTCATCTAGGCCAGAAGAGCAAGACAGATAACTGTGGTCAGAAACATCAACTCTGCTGCCTTGCCTTGGAGGTTTGACTACTGAGGTGGGCAGCATGCTTATGAATTTCTGATAAGGTGCAGTGGGAGGCACCAGCAGTTAGCAGATATTGGAGTCACTGTTGCTTGCCTTCAACATGCAAAAATTGAGAGTAAAACATATCAGTCGTGAGAGTGAGTTAGTCATGAACTTTAAGAAAAGAAAGTCATTTGGGATGCATCCTTCACATTTTCAGGCATCCATAAAAAATTTGCTTTTAAAAAAAGTGAGATTCAGATAAACTTGGCCTATAGTAACACACCAGTTCTATAAGGCATGTTAGTACTTGGAGGATTGACAGAACTCTGACATTTAAGTTCATATTTTTGAGCGCTGAGCGCTGGAAGGAACTCGACACTAGTATATACCCTTTGACCTTGCATAGCATTTGTATCTTCTTGTGATCGTTGCTACCATCCCTGCTGCAGTTGTTATTTTTGAAAATAAACTTTGAAGCCCACTAAACTACGTCAGTTCTAAAGATTAATTAGTACTAGTTGCTGAAAACAAGCCAGTAGATTGTGGTTACAATTATTTGAAAGTCGTTTTAAAAAGCCTTCGACTCCAGAAATCCATGGCCATGATCTTACTTTTTCTCTGAGTTTTGAACTGAAATGTTTATTTTGTTTGGTCAGTTAGTAGATGAGAGTGAAAGGAAAGAAGATAATGTTGTTATAGTGGAATAAAGTGTTGTGCAGTGCATACTGCAGCTACACAAGTACTTGCTACCTTCTCTGCCTGAACAGACCACTTTAATCTGTAATATGTTGGAGTGAGGAGACAGAAACCTTCCAGGTAAGTATCTGCAACATTTTTATTTGTCCATGAGTGTTCATGTGTTTGCTCATTTTATGCATTAAACCAGTCAGAGTAGTAGAAATACCTTTAGTCAGTCTTTCCAAACTTTATTTTGTCTCTTCTGTCTTAGAGCTAGCATCATAATATCTGCTACAGGGCATTTATTTTCTGCAATAGCCTCTTTGTTCAATCACACCTCAACAAGGAATATGTAAGGCTGATAGTCAAAGCTGGGGAACCTCAAGGGAGTTTTCACAAGTCAGGGACAATTATTGAAATATGATATTCTAATAGAAAGCTGGTGGTCTTATGTGAGAGAATGATTTGTAATCAAATTCGTAGGAATGGTTTGGTGATGTTTGGTCTGATTTCCTCTTATGAGGTCACTTCAAAGACACATAAGCCACTTCTGATCTATTTTTTTTATAGGTGACATGCTTTTATATATTCCGGTTTTGCGTTACTAATTTAGGCCTTTTAAATTCAGCAGTCAAATATGGCAAGTTTCAATATATTCCAAATGTTTTTCCAGTATGTTTTAAAATGACCCATGTCTGTCAATAGATGTAATCTTTCCCACATGGTTGTGTTTCAGTAGCTCTGGTACAAGTTAAGAATGCATTTAGTAAATTACGTTGTGAGGTCCTATTAGCAAGAATGCAGTTCATACTTGACGTGGACTTTCCTTTTTACAAACGTAATGAAATGTAACTTCTCTTAAAATCCAGGTGCAGTTTATTCCATGTTAAAAACACATAAGCAAGCGTGTTGCTCAGCAGAGTTAATATTGTTCATGGTACCATTAAAGCTTTCTATGAACTATTTCACTGGGCCTTGCTTACATCTTCCTGTTTCTTTTTTCTTGCCTTAATGCTAGATGTACTGTTTCCTGCTGAGAATTCTCATCAGCACAGTTACTAAAATGAAACTATTGTTGTTGATGTTGAAGTGTAGAAATGTCGGTTTCTCTGAAGTTACCATCTTAACCCATTTTTTTTGAAGCACGTCAGTAGTGTCCTTCCTTATGACCTGCAGTGAGCAGATGGTGACATACTGAGACCTCTGAAAAATTAGTTTTTAATGTTTTCTGGCTTTGTTGGAAGATGAAGTTTTGGCATCCTTTTCTGAAAGAGAGATGTCTGCAGCAGTTTCTTGCCGATAGCTGTAAAGCTTGGACAAACTAGTGTATCTCAGATACTGTCACTTCTTTTCCCACTTCCCCTTCTCATTGACCTTGATCAGAATACAGCTGCTGTAACCCTGCTGTGAAGGGCAGGGAGGTTGTGTGTGTTTGTTTATGCATGTGGGAGGGAGATACGGGGCGCAGGGAGGAACTGGGATAGCACACGTGCATCCACTGACCCGGAGTGTGCCTGCTGCTTTGGGCAATGCAAACACAGGATAACACAGTCCCTGGGTCTCCTCTTGCTCCTTCCCTGCACTGGTGCTCCTGAATAAATTTTTGATGTATAAAAATTGAGTATATAAAAGCTGCATTTTGCTTAAGGCCCACCCAGAAATAGGTTTAATTCTTCTTCCATTGTCTGTCTTGAAGCATAGCTAATGGCTGACAGGTGATGAGCAATATCTCTTGCTCCATTTAGTCCTGAGTCCTACCACTTCTTGAGAAGCAGCTCAGAAATCCTTTCTTTGTCAGACCTACCAGTCCTACTTCCCTTTGGCTGTCACCTCAACTCACATCTGCCTTTTTCTGACTAGTGGAGAACTCTGTGTCAAACTCTGATTTCTCCTCGCAACTTGGGCAGGAAGACAAACCAAATGTTTGGGGTCTTTGGCCAAGATCCTAGGAATCTGGACAGGAGTTTTTGGATGAATGTGAAGTCTTTGACAGGGCCAGCAAAGTGGGGTCTGCATGCTGTCTAAGTAGATTGTCAAAGAAAATGCTTTCAGAAACTGGGAGTAAGTACACACCCCCCTTTATATCTTACAGGATGATCTTACTGTTAACCCACAGGGTAGGATTGGCATGAAAAAGGATTTCACTGGGACAGCTGTCCCACCAAGGCATTGAAACGGGAGCAGTGATGGGAAGCATAGACTGTTGTTGGCCTGTGTGGAGTTGGATGCTTATGCTTCCAAACTTTCAGCATTCCACCTCATGTTTACATGACTCCAGAAAGGAATCCAGGGAAGAGCCTTGCTCTTGGCCCACAACAAACAAGATGCCCATTGATTTAGAAAGATCAGGGTAAACAAACAAATCATTTTATTTTCCAGGAAGAAGAAATGGAAGCCATAAAGGAATCAAATATCTGGAACCAATAAAGAATTATTTCGTTTGAAAAGACATCCAGGATCATGGCCATTAGGCATAGTCTAGGCATGCACTGTGTAAGGAAAAAAGATACGGATCAGAAATATACACAGAAAACACAGTTCAGGAGTACAAAACAAATATTGATGGAAAAATATGCATCAGTAGATTTGTATTAGCAGCATAAGACTTCAGTTTTGCTATGCTGCCTAAATCCGGGTAATAACCTTTGTGGAATATTACTCCCACACTAACATTTATTTTAAATTTTCTAAATACTTGACACTGTTTAATTTCCTGAGTCAATTAGTTATGTCTTAATGAAAACATGTATGCTAGAGAAAGAATTCACGCATTTCTGATTTGTGCTTGGATGTTGCTATGTATTTTTAATTTATATAAACATTTTAAACGGTGAATGTAGGAATCGGAGCAAGTCAGAGAAATGCCATATAAAAATGAAGAGTGCTTGGGAGATTTTTCCAGTGTGCCCATGACCTAATAGAGCATTCCTTCCATGTGGGAAAATGTAGTGTCAGGAAAATAAACAGATATTTAGACTGTGACCCTGTAGTGCAGTCCCTTTGCACAAGGTGACTCTTGGTGGTTTCAGAGCAGAATGTGAGATCCCATCAAACATGCAGAGGACAGTGCTAACAATAGCCTGTGATTCCTGGGTTGTTTTGACCAGAATACACTAGCTTTAATTAGTGCTATGTTAGTCTGCAAAGTGGATGAGTATTATAGGCAGATAGAACAGATAGTTCTCTAGACTTTATATTGTAATCCAGGCCTGACGAAAGCTTCTGATTACAGCTCTACTTTCAGTGCTTTTATCCTTCTGTGGGCCCCTTCTGGCATTGCTTGTATGTTGGAGGATATCTTACTGCCATCCGTCTGTAATCAACAGCAATATGAAAACTTTAGGAAGTGTTAAGGTGTGTCTGGTTCATCTCCGTTTCAGGTTGGTTTTGTTTTTTTCTGCCTTTGTTCCCCTACTCCACCCTTTCCTGCAGCAGGAGGAGCTCAGAGAGGGGGTTAAGCTCTTTGGTTTTCCCTAGTTACAGCAATGCTGTTTCTGCATTTTGAGCATTATGGGTATGATGAAAGGCTGCTTTAGAAGAGGCAGGCTTTAGGAGGGTGTCCAAAGGACCATCAAATTCAGAAATGTGTTCCAATCCGAACTCCTCAACAGAAAATATGTCCCCTGTTCCTATGGAATTTTTCATGTCTGCATAGGGAGTGTGAGAACCCCGGGTGATGAGAAGTGATACCATCCACAGGAAACCATGGCAGTGTAACCAGCATTTTTCTTGTGAAGAGGGTAAAGATTAATTTAGGGTAAAGGCCACTTGTAAGCTGTTTCAGCTTTTCTTGGTAGACAACAGAGGAGGCTGAGAAGGGTTTGACTTCAAACTGCTTTGCAGCAAGACTCATCATTTTCCCTGGCATTGTGCTGTGCTCATCTTGATAAAAGCTGTTCTGCAAAGTGAGACAGAGCTGTTCTTTTTCCTTTTTAGTTAGCAAATGTGTGTGTTACAAATGCTTATTTCCACCTGTGGGTGTGTGTGTTTTTGTGCTCATAGAAGGAGCACTGAACAAATAGAAGTCTTGTGGTGACAAGTGAAATTAAAACACCATCTCATTAAGAAGAATGCTGATTATATTTCAGTTGTGAATATAGACAAATAGTCTTAATTTGCACAAAGAACTAAGTGGCCTAAATTGCAGTATTCTATTAAAAGTACTGAAATATATTAAAAGAGATAAAATTAGGTTTTTAGCTTAATTGAGTTTGCTGAAGTTCATAGCAGGGAAGAAGATCAAGAAAAAAGTTTGTGACTTAAGATTTTTCTGTAAGTAAGTGGGAGAGGCAGGGCAGGAAAGCAAAGAGAAAGCAAGCTACTTTCTGCTGCTGAAATGGCCTTTTATCTAGATAACACCAAAAGCTTGCAGTTGGGGATTTCCACACTGCACAAATACATTAATTGTATCTTGCAGTAGTTTATTTGATTTTCTTGTGGAAGACTTCTCCCCGTTCTTACTGAGGTGACCTACTTGCCCAGAATCCTCAGGAGAGCTTCAGAAAGTGACAAGAAAACTCTTAAGGAGAAACTTTTTTTTTAATCCGTGTTAAACAAGATTCATGTCAGTGAGAGAGATGGGCATTGAACCAGCTTGTGAGGAAGAGCCTAGACTTACGCAGTAGACTGAGAGGGGGAAATGCAGCCTCTTTGTGGAGCTGACAGACCAGCAGCTGCCGAGTGTGGTTTTGATGGGGAAGTAATTTCAGTGAGAGGCAACGGTCCATACTGGATGCTGGCACCATTTGCTTTCTTTTGCCTTGTCAAGGAGCATGGTAAGGGACATGTCCTAGGTCATAGAGTGAGTGGAGTGAAACTCTGTTGTCAGCCTATGGATCTGCAGTAGACATTGTCTGTGTTGCCACCTTCATGACTTTAGCTGGAAGGAAGAATGTGACTCAAGATGTCAGGCTCATAGCTCTGACTTTTCCTGTTGTAGTGATCTGTGTGAGTTTCAGGACATTCGGTCTCTCACGAAATGAGACAGAAGAGCGAAGTGCTTATGAGACTGTCAGAAAAAAAGCACTCTTAATCAGTTATCAGTCTTAGCAGGCTTTTGCTAGGAGCTGCTGTCCTTCAAGCTGATATTCTGCTCTTGGGCTGCCTCTGCAGCCATGAGTGATAGGGTTGATCCAGACCTTCACCTCAGACCCTGAAGCATGGTTAGTAAAGTTCCTTGCATGTTTCTTGAAACAGTTGTTGGAGATGGGATGCTGGAATTGCTGCAAGATTGGTCTTGAGCCAGCACGGCATATCTTGTTTCACTACCCAGGCTTTTTTTATGATTGGAGGTAAAAAAAAAATAAAAAAAATCCATATGCTAGTTACACTAGAGGTGGTGCTTTTACATGGAAGGCAACATAGTCTTGGCATAGTCTGGCATTTCATCCTTTCCATTATTTTGTCCATAGTGATTCTTATTTGGAAACCTGGCTATGCTGCAGATCCAAAGTACTTACTGTTTCAGGCAGTATTAATTTTTTTGTTTATTGTTACAACATTTTCAACAAGAGAAACTTTTTACTAAGATGTTATCTGAGGAATGCAATTGGCTGAGGGAGCCCTCTTGTTTCAGAACCGATTGTTCAGGAGCAGGAACTCTAATTTGTAATGTTCAAAGAGTGGACCTTACAATCCAGAGAGTGATAAAACTAATTGCAGTTCAGTAAGTGCCTCACAACTGTTTTTGCAATCCCTCTTGGAAATGATGGTAAACTTTCAGTAGGATTGCATCTCCATTGTTTTAAAAGCACTTAAAGAAGCTGTCAGCTCTCCTGTTCTCTGTTACTCTCTTCATGTAGATGTATCACTAACATGTAAGTGTTGCACTGCTGTTGCATTTTCTGCTTTGGCGTAGCTCTTTACTTGATCAAATGCCACAAGCCCAGAGCACTATGGCTGTAGAAAAGTACAGTCTCAAAGTAGATTTTGTTTCATCTATAATTGGAGCAGCCTCTTTCTCCTGCTTATTGATGTGTGAATTGGAAAAATCCTGTTTCTTACAGTTGTGTAATGAGTGTCAAAAAGGAGGTGTTAGGGTGAAAGAAGGTTTGATCTCACCTGACGTATGTTTCTTTCAAGGGGTAGTTTGATAGGAGACACTTTTTTCAAGAAGGGAACAGCCCAAAGCACATTGTCAAAACAGTTACGGACATAAGGAGAATATTAGGTTTTAGTTATACAAACTAATGATAAAGGGATTATTTTTGGGCCAGGATGATAATCATGTTTGCTTGAGATCTTGCAAGCAGTCACAGTGAGGCCAAATGTCCAAAAGTTCAAGCCCACAGGATGTGAGGCCATGCAGCTGAGCAGAGTGGCATTTTCTTCCCAGAGCCAAGTGTCAGGAGTGAAGGTAGCAGGCCAGAAGCAGCATCTGATGAAGATGTTTTCTTCTGGTCATGTGCTTTTGTGCTAATAAATCACCATATAAATATTCACATAACAGAAGGGAGGCTTGTTCAAAAGCCATTTCTGCACAGTGGAAATGACAATTACTGATATTGGGGTTCAACAACAGCTTTTCATACTTCTGTTGAAGCCACAGTTGAAATCTGGGCTTACAGCAAAACCTCATGAAGTGCAAAGCTGCATACACTGGCAGCGTTCACTGTCCACTGTATTACTAAGGGGAAAGCCAAGGCTATGTGTAGATGCATCACGCTATCTTCAGGATAGGGTTTGCCTGGACGTGAATTACATCAGCCTTTGGGATTGCTGGCTGCAGGAGTGGTACCTGTCTTTGGTAGCATCTAAGGAAACTATCAAGTGTGTTCATGCTACCTTTAATTTGGTAGGAATCCTGATTTTTATCAAAAACCTGATCATGAATTTGTAGTTGTTGAAGCAGTTGTAGTTCAAGAGAGGGTGTCCAGAGCATCTGTCATTTGAGTCTGTCAGGCTATGCAGTGAACAAAGAGGAGTCATCCCTGCCTGAGCTAGCACAGCTGTGGGAGGGATCCAATTGGCCCAGCTGCAGCATCAGGCCTAAGTTAGTCATCTAAACTATTTCTGTAATTAGACAGCGAGGTATCTTCATGGGATGATTCATCCCACCTAGCTTGGAAAATGGTGACTCATTCTCTGGAAGTGCCTGTATCTCACCATTGACTATGTAGAGAACCTGGGCAGTGAGTTGAGACCAGATACTTGCCTCCTATGCAGTTTAGGTTAGATAAAACACTTTGATAAGGGATGATGAGAAGTCATACATATGTTCTTAAGATGTCTTGGGTAATTGGTAGGGCTAGTGATTAAATAAAAAAGCTCAGACTGGACTTTCCTGTCTCTTTTATTGTAGTATGGCATACATGGGAGGTCTTAAAAGGCATATCCTATTGGTGCAAATGTACTTGGATGAGATGGTAACCTCTAGCAAACACAAACCTTCAGTTAACATATAGTAGATTTAAAAATCATTCACTTTTCCTGTGTGCTTATTGCTAGCTGTTCCCAGAAGCCAACCTCACATAGTAATTTCACCCAATGGAGAAAGAGCCCCACATCCTGATCTTTCGAATTTCTGTGTTTTGACACAGGATCTCTTCTTCTGGCAGTGGTGGTTATGACTTTTCCAAACAGGAAAGTTTTGAAGGTTTAAGTGTAGAAAAGCAAGTGTAGTGACAAATACTGTCTCATACCCAACATGTATACATTCTTTTTTCTTAATAGCACCAAGCCTTTCAGTAAACCTGTTAACACATGTTTCTTACACCCTGAATGCCGACCTGAAGTCAGTCCTTTTCAGCATAAGCTTATTTCTTTGTGCTCCTGCTCTGGCTGGCTATTGCTGTGACCATTAGCTGTGTGAGGTCCAGCAGAGGATCATACTTTTTTCTATTTTCAGTAAACTTTAATGTGAGAGCTAGTAATCAAAAGTTAAATTTACAGCTAATCTGACAATGGTACCCACCCATTCGGTTGTGATTTATGCTATATAAAGGGATTAATTATGCTGATTATTTTGTTAATTTTTTAGATGTGGACATAACTGGTGTTGTGATAAGCAAAATCCCTCCACCCATGAGGAAAAGAGCCTTCTGTAAGTATGATTGGTGCAAGTAAATTAAAAATATATCATTAGATGAGAAATTAATATTGCAATTTAAATTAATAGTTGAGAATTTAGAGAGCTTTGGAAATTTATTACGCTCAGTAATATTTAAATAGAGACAGTTTCAAAACAAAGACAGTACGTGACCTTATTTTAACTTCTCAAGGATTAGCCCTTTTTAAGGATGTCAGCAACTACAGAGATTTTAGCTGAAAACCAACTGAACTCTAACGAACTGTGTGACCTGTAACTATGTGAACATGTTAATTGTTCTCTAATAAAGGTATTTGTAGGATCTGGGGGAAGGGGCTATGGCATCCTGTCTAAATCTCTGCAGGCACATTTTGTAGGTGTTCTCTTTCATTAGGCAGTTTAGCCTTAATGGATTTACAAATCATTAAATGTCACATTACATAAAGAACAAACCAAGGAAAACCTATTTCTGAAAGAAGGGAGGAAAAGTAGGAGAATTGGGAAGTGGCAAAGAATTTTGGTGGAAATTTTATTTGACCAAATCTTAGGACAGTCAGTACTATTTGAGAAAGAATGGTCATTCACAAGCCACTTTTTTAGTGTCAGTGATCAAACTGGAACAACCAGGTTGGCCAGAGAAGTTGTGGCCAGAGAGGTCCATTTGTGTCCAAGACCAACTAAACATAGTCCTGAGCAACTTAGTCTAGTAAGGGAGGGTGGATTAGATGAACTCCAGAGATTCCCCTCCAACCTCAACTATTCTGTGATTCTGTATGAACTGGAAAACTGCCTGCTTTAATTTTTGGTTATCATAAATTACATCTATAGCAGAGTGTTGTTTTTTATACTGCCACAGAGTTTCAAAGCTTTTAGGTATGGGATGTTGACAGCCCTCAATTTCTGCTTCTTCTGCTCAAGAATTCCTTTTCTTTCCTATTTGGAATTGGCTTATGACATTATATTCTATAAACCTGAGTTGAATGACTGAAGTAAATTATTCATTCTGAGTGGCAACAAACTGGCCCATCTGGTGGATACAACCCAGATTCCTTCCTCCCTAGAATTCCATCTAAAACCTCATTCCTGAGCTCATGTAGATGGCCAGGATTGTGTTCAATTTAGTTGTCTTAGATGTTTAATTTGCGTCTGAATTTTAGATGACTGGTGAACCAGAACAAGAAGATGCTTAAGTTACCTGTGGAGAGAGGGAGATACTTTTGAAGTCCTTCAGAGGGAGATGCTAAGACTTAAATTCAGAGACTTAAGTTAGGCAGGTTGACTGTTCGTTTGGAGGCCTTAAGACAGTTTAAAAATCCCCTTTTAAAACACAAGTAAAAGTTAGGTGCATTGTTGAATTAAAATGTATCTTACCCATTTTTAGGTCTGTCAACCTAAATGGAAAAAAAATGTGCTTTTGTTATGCAGCATGGTTCAAATGTTTTGTAAAATGAATGAAGGGCTGCTGTGAAGGTATTAGTCACTGTATTACTACCTTTCAGGTTTATCAGGTTTTAGTCCTAATCTCACTTCCTAAATGAATGGAATTTGTCATAATAATGTGAAATGAATATAAAAGTTCCATAACTGCACTGCTAATGTGGCTGACAGAAGGAGCATTCAAATTTATCAGCCAAACCAAAAGCTGCACATTGAATAATGTAACTATATTTTCAATAGGCTGTACGTTTCTTTCCTACCATAACATGCCTTTATAGGCATTGTGAGGGGAAGAACTGTCACCGATGTCTGTAGACCAATAAAGTGTAGGGTGGAGCAAAAGCACAGACACTGCCATGTGCCACAACAGCAGGCGTCCCCTTTTGCTTTTTCTTTCTGTCACCATTCCAGGGTTTCAGCCTCCCTCTGACCCAGTAGGTTTTATTTATAGTTTTCAATATCCCGTTCTCATGGCAGTAGAGCCTGGAATGACACAGTTGCTGACACTGACAACATTTCCTGCCCTTTTGTTCTGTGTTGTGCTGACCCATTGTCCCTTTGTCCTTATCCCTTTTTCTACCTCTGCAGACAGAGGCCCTGTCTGACAAATTTACTTGTGCTCCCCAAGGATTATGAAAACCAGGAAACTTCATTAAGGATGGTTTAATAACTTAGACAAAGGAGAAGAGCAGCTGGTCCGTTAATGAGTCTCAACCCCCATTCTCTGACAGAAGAGCCTTTCTTGCATGTGGTACAGTCTTTAACAATTTGCAGTAAAATGCTACAGATGTACGGTTCATGCAAATTGAGTTACTGTGCCTTGGATCTGCGTTTTATCTGAATGACCTGAGTCAATTTTATCGCACTAGGTTTGCTGCTGTTGAACCGTAGCTGGTAGGGGCCTAAAATTTTGGTGTATGTTTTTGCTCTCTTTATTGCTTAGTGTGGTAATGTTAGAGGAATAGCAATTGGAGACAACCTGCTGCACTCTGCTACTTCGCAAGACAAACATCAGTAAAGCCGAGCAGCAAGAAAAGAAGAGTTCTTCATGACAAAATGACAGCAAGAGAACACAGTCCCCGCCACGGTGCAAAATCCCGCACTGTGCAACGGGCCTCCACCATTGATGTCACCTCTGACATGCTAGGCCTTTCTCTAGCAGGTATGTACCTTCCTGTGAGCTATTGCTCTGTTGCTCCTCTCAGAATCTACCTTGTACTTACATTGTTTTGTTCTTTTAATTGTGAGAAGATTTAAATGTGTCTGGTTATCTGGAGGGATTGAGATAAAGGAATTATACCCAAAAAAATCTTAAACTTACCATTTTTAAAGTAGAGAAAACATTAAAAATTGAGAGAAAAGGAGAAAAAAAATTAAACTATATTTTGTTCTGTTATGTATCAGTCAAAAATAAGCAACAGGGGAGAAAACAACAAAAGAATGTCAAGGTCTAGGAAGAATCCTGATAACCTCCTTGTTTGACATTGTAGAAAATTTTCAAGAGAGTTCAGGGAGCTGAGAATTATCTCCCTCATCTTTTATGGTGAGTAATTTAGGATTGTAACCCCCAGAGGCTTTCTTTGATTAGTGAGAGAGACAGGTAGTTTCAAACTTCTCCCTATTCACTAATCACAGAGGAGATATATCTGATTTAATAATTTGGAGTTAATAGTGGCTCACACACTAAGTGGCTTTAATCCTCTTGTTTTCTACTGAGATTTGGCATTTTATGTTACCATATTCCATATAATCTTGCATAGTTTTCCATATTTTAACATGTTTTATAAAATGAGCTCGTCTCAGGTTTTTCGAATTTTTAGGTACCAAAGATTAGCTAATACATGTTTTAAATACCAGTCATGGCTTATCGAATTAACAATGTTAGTTTTTTCTATAAAATTTACTTTATTTCTCTGTATGACTGCAACTTCAGGAAAGGATTCACATGACAGCAATATTTGACTAATCTTGTGTTAATATTTCTGATTTACAGGAAACATCCAGGATCCAGATGAGCCGATTTTAGAGTTCAGTTTAGGTAGGCTGAGTGATTTTGATGCTAATTTTGATTATAAATTCTATTGAGTATGTGTGTGGATTTTTAATTGTTGAAGTGCCTTTCATATGGTAAGGATTGAAATGTTGCTTTGATTTTTATGGAGATGTGGTACAGTTTTCTTGCTGCCTGTATGCTATCTTTTGATAAGCAGCTAGCAGTTTGATTTTGTAATGTTTTTAAAAGTCTGCAATTAAAATGTCTGTCCTTTAAAATTTAAAATGTTTGCTATGTGACTGTTATTTTTAAATGTTTGTTTATGTGAAGATAGAGTGAAACTGTCTTCAGTCTCAGTATGTCAGTAATTCAGGTCTTCAAGCAAACTGAAGATTTGCTGGAAACGCCATTTTAGGACAGAATATTTTCTAAGAGTTACACATACCTTCTTTCCTGTGGTCTTTGCTGTCAAGTGATAATGTGAGATGCAGAAGTGACCTAATTTCTGAGGTGGTTAAATTTGGGCAACAAGCTTGTCCAAGCTTGTGTATGGACTCACTTCACTTGAAGAATAAGTGAAAAATATTTTTTTCATGGAATTTCAACTGTGGCATGGTTTTTTTGGCTTGATCATGGACTGATGTTTGGAAGGTTATGCTCTGAACATTATGTTTAAAATGAAAAATTTGAACATTTTCTCAGGTGTATGTAATTCTGTTTTGTATAATAATCTTAACATGAACTCCTTAGAGCTGAATAAGGTACTTTAAATATTTCCAGACAAATTAAAAATATCTAGAACTGCAACAATGTTTAGTGTACATTTAAACATTTCCATTGCTCAGGTAAATTTCAGAATTAACTTTCTGCATCTAGCTGAAGCAGAAGTCAGACCACACTGTAGTTACCTGTATCTAGCTAGATAGAATTTGGCTCTGAAATTCAATGTCGTTGTGTAGAGTCACTCACTGAGATTTTTGGTAGTTGTTTCCTGCTCACCATGGTCCCTTCCCAGCAGTTAAACTCACAGTAATATTTTAGAGGAAATAAATTGCTGTCCTTTTACAATTACCAGCTAGTTCTCCTCATAGTAGTGCTGCTTGATCAACGTTCAAGCACTTCTTTTGGTTCTCCATGGCAATATGCCATTTGGTAATAGACTTAATGGAGCGTGACTTCAAATCAAATGCAGCCACGCTCATGAGATTCCCAGAGGGAAACCTATGCATGTATGCTGTTCTAATAGCTGTACCAGGGTGTGGGTAGGCAGGTGTTAGAAGAGAACAAGTTTAAATGACAGCTCTACAGCTTGGAGCCAAACTGATCTGATTGCACGTTTACTGTTTGACTGCACAAAGGTGAGTGATGTCTGGCTTTATAGCGTGGTGGTAAAATGAATGTTGGGCCCTTTATGGCTTTATTGCTCAGGGTATATAATACGCTTTTATAAAAATGTAGATTCTTACAGCAATATGAAAAAGATCCTGAATATACATTTATCTATCTATTGCATATCTACAGCTTGCAGTGAGCTGCTAACTCCATCGCTAGATCGAAAACCAAATAGTTTTGTAGCAGTGAGTGTAACTACCCCTCCTCAGGCATTCTGGACGAAGCATGCACAGACAGAAATTATTGAGGTGAGTGGTGAGGATTAGATTTAAAATTGAAGCGAAACCAGGAAGCATTTCTTCCTGACAAGTATCACCTCACATTATTTTTTGCCTTTTTTGTTTATGATTACAGGGAACAAGTAATCCTATCTTTCTAAGCAGCATTGCCTTTTTCCAAGACTCTCTCATCAATCAAATGACACAAATCAAACTCTCCGTGTACGACGTCAAAGATAGATCTCAGGGAACAGTAAGTTTCCTTTATTCTGTTGCCTGCCCAGTCAGTGTGGAGCAAGGAAATAAGCAAGGACATTAAATTAGTAACTTTTGTGGAAGAAAGCAAAGGAGTAGCAGCCTTGTTCCTAGAGAAAGCAAGATGGGTAGGGGAAGGAGAGATAAATGCTGTGAGATGGACTTAGCAAAGTGAGGAGTGTTGCCAGTTTTCTCAAATAAGGTCTGTCTGCAGCAAGCTTGGGAACCACTGATTTCAATTAAGAGATTCTGTCACTTATACTCTTATGTTGTGGTCCTCTTTACTGAACTAGATAGTGAATGGGATCCAACAGCCCTAACTGAGGCCTCTAACCTCTGCCAAAATGTTGGACCTGTTGAGCCCATAATGAAACAGTCCTTTTGAACAGAGCTGCTAAATTCCAGAAGTTGCCCTGCCCTGATATTTTAGTGATTTTGTTCAGGGGTATGATTTGTTCCTCTACTGAAAAAAGTTGAAGTGCTAGCCCTCCCATGTAACTACTTGGATCGGTAGGCAACTTGGGCCATTTATTCTCAGATTGTTGCCCAGAATACGGTTACAGACCCAACATGTCTACTTTTCCATGGCTTCCTCAGGGGCAGCAGAGCTGTCCCTCTCCATATAGTACTTCATGGGGGGGCTCTGGGGAAAAAGGAGTACCTCCAGAGGAGGTCAGTTCTTCAGGAGGAGCCAAGTTTAGGTCTGGGAGGGACTATGAATTGTTGACCTAGTCAGTCTAAGCTGAAAGTCACTGCTTTCAGTGTTCCTGCATTGCTGTGCCTAGGCTTGTATATATTGAGGTGCCGGCACTTAAGTCCTAGAGAAAGAAAAATGCTTTATTGTCCTGTAGTAGAAACAGAATTTTTTATAAATTACCAAATTTCTTAAATTTTAAAGCTTTTTAATCAGTTATGCATAGGCATATGTAATTATATTTTTGTTCTCAGACTTTTGTGCATTATAATTGTATTTTGGGCTTTAGTGCTGTGAACAATGCCATTGTTCATTGTAAAGGTAAATAATTACAATTCTGGTACTCATCTTCTTTCAGATGTATTTGTTGGGTTCTGGGATGTTCACTGTAAAAGAACTTCTTCAGGAGAAGTATCACAGGTTGCACTTAACACTAAGGTTTGTAAAATTCTTCTCCATTTAGGAATTAATTCTTAATTCTTGAAAGCATGCATAAGATGTGATGAAAACCTTTTGTTTGGTGGTTGGATTTTTTAGTTGCAGTCCACTATTAAGGAAAAACTATTGTATATTGCATGATAATTAAAACATGTGGAAAAAGAGCTTTCAAATGTGGTGAATAATGTTAGACATCTGTTCTAGTTCTGCAAGTCGAGAAAGTATTGTCAAGGCCAATTTCATTCTTGTGCATTACATCCCATCACGTCTGCATATTTGTCTGTAGAGAATGGCAAGATAGAGTATTTTTAACTGTGCTGATGTATAAAGAACCTGTGGTGGGGAGAATGAAACCCATTGAAACGGAGTGTTATCTTTGCTGTTTGGAATACTTTGGTTTAGCTAAATCTAGGCTCTGTGTACTAATTCAACACCTACCTGTTGCTTAACTGTGTATTTGTTGCTAAATAGTGTTTTTATCAATATAGTGCAGGAGGAGTCACATTAGAGGAACACTGATTGATGTAATTTTCTAGTTTAATTCATATTGGAAACTTTTGTGGAAGGAACGTGACTCAGGAGGGAATGAAAAAGAGGATGTGAATCTAATACCAGTCCTTAAGGTAGTAGTTCTAATAATGACAATCAAACCACACTCTTGAAAGCCAGTATGGGACAAAGTTAAGTAGCGGGTTGGGGGAGAATGAAGAAATAAAGTGAGATTAAGGAAAGAGAGCTCTGATGTGTAAATGCACATTGTAGCAGTATGTTTTGAAAATAGGACAGGCATCCCTGTCAGAGAAGGCAAGGGGAAGTCAGTTGAAGGGAGGAAGCATAATCAGAGAGACTGAGGAAGATAGTGTTGGTAGTATCGGTGTAATCAGCACTAAAAACAGTGACTGTGATAAAGCTGCAGAAATTTCTTAGTCCACACAATTAACAAAACATGGGCAAAGCTTTTCACATTAGGAGAAGAGACAGGCGAGGCTTTCCACAATGTATTGTAAGGAAAAAAATTGACATAATTTAATGGAGGAGCAGATGAGGGAAATGAATCCGAAAAGACACTAGAAGTATGACACTGATGGTGGGTAAAATAGTCTGATTTATCATAAGTGTGAAGATGAGGGTGTTTTGAGGGAGATGAAAAAGAGGATGAATGTGGTGGCAAGAGTTTCATGGTTGTGTGTTAAACACGGTTATTCTGTTAGATTTATTCTTTCATGACTAAGTTGAAAATGGACTTTATTAAACTCTCTTGTTTTGAGATCAAGAATATTCTGATTATGAAAATGTGCCAATACATGCATGTCTTCTCATTGTCACATTACCCCTCAGATGTATAAACTGAATGCTGAGCAACATCTATAAATATGCTGCATGATCATAAACCTTTGCTTGTAGTCATCTTGTATGCTTCTTTTGCCTCCTCGCTTATTGTCTGTTCCAGGGGCTTTTTTTCTTCATTGTCCCAGCATATTTTTATTTGTAAACAACAATATTAAAATACCATTTTGAATCCAACTTAAAATAATAACATAAAGTCTCTGCCAAAATTATTGTGTGTCACGAGTGAGACAAAATAAGTGACAGTATTTGTTTCCATTAAATCCTCTGATCTCCAGGATCTTCCTCCACCTCAGGGATCTTTTCTCCATTGAGAGTCTTCAGCTTCTTCTTCCCTGGACCACTTATTTTCAAGATCGTTCTTTTTAGCATCAGCTTTTCTTTCTGGAATGTCAGGCCCCCAGTTTTCGCAGTCTAAATGTCTATCTGCAGAAGCAGAAGATGTGATCAGCCTTCTAACTGGTGGCCTTGACTGACTTAGCTATTAAGTGAAAGATTTGAGATATGCTACTTCTGTTTAGTCCACATATTATCTAAATTTATCAGTTGCAACCACGCGTTTCCACTAGCAAATAGCAAGGCTTCTGATTGAGAGTTTAAAAGTTTGGTTTCAGACACTCACACAGATGCACACATGCATATGTGTACACGTACATCCAATTATCTGCTCCTTGTTAATGGCCACAATTTAAGCTGCTTTTGCCAACAACAGGCTAGTTGTAAAATCTGTAGTTTTACAGAATTATTGAAACAAAATGCATGGTTTCAGATTGCTTTCAATCAGGAGGTGTGTACAGCATCTATACAGGACGAGGAGAGCATTTTCCTGTGGGAATAACACATTATAAAAACATGTAAAATGAAGTTGAAAAGCTTTCTGTTTAAAATGTTCATTAAGTTTGAAGATTAATAGCCTTTTATAAGTGTTCCCTTGTTGATAAACAGGTCCACCTCCAAAAAAATCTCAACGCAGAGTGTTTGTTGCAGGTCGGCTGAAAGTGACCGTGTAGGTAACATTACAGTTATTGGATGGCAAATGGAGGAAAAAACTGACCAAAGGCCTCCAGTGACAAGATCACCAGATACAATTAATGGAAGGGTGAGTATGAGCATCATATCAAATTCAGAAAAGTGCAGATTTATTGGCAGCATTGAAATAAGTTAGGTTGACATCTGTCAGCTTTCCTGGCTGTCTTGATGTTTGGTAGTGCTTTACAAATTCAAAATGCTGGAAAGAGCAGCCTAATGGTGATGAAGCGTCTTTGTATTTTGCAGAGCTCTTGGTGCTCAGATTTGAGCTTAAAAGTCTTGGGGAAAATTTTACTTTATGGTGATTAAGCTTTAGCTTCAAGTGCTCGTGCCCTTCATCAGAATAGGCTTATGGTACTGTACGTTGGTGCACTGGTGCATTGAGAAATAGTTTCACAAAGATGTGGTATTCTAGTTCACACTGCAAATTGTAAGGTGGCATTAAGCAAATAGGGAATTTACAGAATTTTCACAGGCAACTTAAAAGAATTTAATAAAACTAGTTTGTTTGTATGCTTTTTCTGATCCCCAAGTATTTGTCTGGGAGCAGGTATTTGTAGTGCTTTCTCAGCCTAGACATATTTAATTCCATAAACCTTGTGTTCTGGATATCCTGGTGATAACTGAACTCGTATCTTTGTATCACAGTCACAATGTGGATTAGAATCACTTCACATCCAGCCAGACCTGTAGCTGCAGTACCTTTAAGGGCTCTGGAGTAGTTGAAGGGCTGGATGAAAATTTTTACGGCATTTTGAACTGTGCAGTAGAAGTAAAGAAGAACGCTTAGAATGGAGAGTTTAAGTGGATTTATTATTTCAGCCTGCAGTATTTTTTGCCCACAGTAAATATATTTGAAATATTTATTTTAACCATGTGTTATGTTGAATATTCCTTTCAGGTCTGTGTAATAGGGTCATCACTGCATATTGCCCTGACACTGAGGTTTTCTTCTTTACTATTTGTGGTTTTTTGTTTTGTTTAGACTGTGTTGCCAGTTGATGAAAGTTTAACAGAATCTTTAGGAATCAGATCCAAATATGCTTCTTTACGGAAAGATGCACTACTGAAATCCGGTAAGCTGCTGTGGGCTGTAACAAGTAAGCTTTAGGCACTGGTTAAAGCTAATCTCTTGCTGTCTGCCTGTGGCCTCAGGGCGTTTAAGCAGATGTTTCATTTGAATAGGAACAGGCTGCTGATTGAGCAGCCCTTTGAGGATAGTAGAAGAATGAATTATTTTATCATCTGTACTGTTTTGTATAGTAAAAACAGCAGAAGCAAACTTCAGTCGTTAAGTTGACTGTAGTAGAAAATTTTCCATTCAATTTGCTAGTCTATTCCTAAGCAATCATGGTGGGGGGGGAGGAACAAAGGAAAGCAGTTGCTTTACAAAAAAAAAAAAACAAATCTTGAAGACAGGTTAGTTTTCCGGCAAATTATTTAATGAGTGGAAAATGCACAATATGGAGGGAAAAAAGGTATTTCAGAAGTTGAATACGTATTTAATTTCTTTACCAGTGTTTTGAATCATTTGTTTCTTGCAAACACTGGAAGAGTGATCGTTGCAGAATGACCATGCTTGGAAAAGCTAGACTGATACCTGGTGAAACCAGCTCTTTATAGCAGTGGCTTACAGCACGTTAGCAGATCGAAGCCATTTCCTTTAAAAAGGGAGAGACTTTGTACACTTTTAACTCAAGCCCTGTCCCTAAATAATGTTATTTTAATTCTTCAGTGTTTGGCGGAGCCATTTGCCGAATGTATCGCTTCCCAACCACTGACGGAAACCACTTGAGAATCTTGGAGCAAATGGCTGAGAGCATCCTGTCGCTGCACATCCCTAGGCAATTTGTGAAGCTTCTGCTAGAAGAAGATGCAGCAAGGTGAGTTCGGGCCGGTTTACAGGTAGGGTAATACAGCAGTGATGTGGCTGTTACTGAGTTACCAAGGAACACGTCTGTGTTAATGCACAGAGGCAGGGAAGAAAAAGTAGTAAAAGTTGCTGACTGTACAGTTACAGTGAGTAACATTTCACGTCAGAGTGTAGAGTTTGGGCTCGAGTGTGTGGTAATGTGAACAGACAGATGTGCTGATGGGAGACAATTGTTGGCACAGCGAACACTTAGGATCATACTGCAGTGAGCTGCACTTAGGGGTTATCTGTTCCTCTCACAAAAGTAGGGATAAGGTCACAGAATATATTACTTGATAGTTTTGTGACAGTATTAGAACCAGCACATTAGAATATATTATATTTTTATCTGGATAATCATTTACACACTTGAATACACTTTTTTAAAAACATAGTTTATTTTTAATATAAAGAGAAAAATGACATTGAATTAAAAAGAAAACATATCTCTATGTTTCATAGGTGGGAGGAAGTCTGGATAGATGAGACAGCATAAATGAAAGAGTAATAATGCTAGCCACTGAGAATTTTGAGAAAGAAACAGAGACAGCACAGAAACCGACTGAGTGGAATGGATAATAAGAATAGCAGACAAAGAAGAAAAATTTGAATCACTTTGAAGGTGAACCTTAAAAAAGCCAGTTGAGTTCTGTGCTATGAAAGCAAAGCAAAGCTAGATGACAGGAGCACTGAATCCACTCAGTGAGTTAAGAGATAGCTGTGAGAGTCAGAAGAGTAGTTTTGAAAAGAAACCAAACAATAAAAACACATAAAATGAGACACTGTAAGGAAAGGAGGTATAAGGAAATCTGTTAAGCATTTTGTAGGTTTATTCTGAATTTGCTTCTTTTTGAAGCAATTAACTCACTTCCAGGCAACGTATTTATAAGCTTTAATTCCCTACATTTGTAGGTCATGGTCTGCAAATATAATGGTTTCCATATTCTTTATAAAATACGATAATGGGATGGTGAAAGAATCCTGGCTGGTTTTTTTACTATTGGGTATTTATTTGGGCTGTGTTTGAATCCACTCCTAGAGATGTGACTAAAGCCTGACCTTAAGTAAAAGTAAAACTATCTAGTGTTCTCGTTATCCTATATTAACACATTTCAATTCCTTTGGGATATTGTGAAAGAAGATCATGTGTTAATCCATATGAGCAGGCAGAAGTACTCTATGGTGTGTTTAGGTATTTTCGTATTTTACAAAAATGATGAATCCTCACAGGAAGATGGCAGTGACTTTTTGTAATGTATGGAGAAACTAATACTTGACATGACTGTCTGAGTTTCTGAAGTTCATTGGGGTTTTTGGTTTTGTTTGGGGTTTTTTTGCTTCTGTTGTGTTTTCTACACTAAAGAGTAGTCAGATCTTAGATTCTAGAGAGTGAATGCTGTACCTTGCCTAGCCGTCCTGCTACAACCTTGATGGATGGGGCTTGGGATATGCCATTATGCATTTTGGCATGGGTTATTCATTGTTTATTTTATGTCTTTGTTTCTCTACAGCTTTCCCCACAGTATGTTTAAAAGCACCTATTCATTATGAGGCACAGCTATAATGTCGTAGAGTTTCCAAGCTTATCCATAAGGTGCCCTCTGCATTGGATGTAGTTTAAGGACTTAAAGATCATAAGAGGAGAATTTAGGGTGAATGGGAAAAAAAAATGTGGGTTTCTGTAAGACTGTGGACAGTGAAGTTTCTTAAGGCATTAGCCATGAAATGTGACTGTTCAGAGGCTCTTGCTAAAATCATATAGAGATGAATGGATACGTATTGTATATGGTTACACGTCAATAGCAGCCTGGGTGATTGCTAACATGACTTTGTATGCTCTGAATTGTGTGGCTCAAAGGTAAATACGACTTCTGTGTAATTAGCGAGAAAGACTCCCTTCTCTCTGTTCAGTTGAGGTGACCCTCAATGACATGCACAATCCCACTTTGTATTCGTAGGATCTCTCAGGTTTGGCAAAGTGCTCTTTTTTGTGCTGCAGCCCAGAAGAATGCTGGATGGCTGCACAAGCACAGCTGCTTCTGTATTAACGTCCTGGTGACTTTTAATATGTCCTTGGATAATCACAGCTGCTGTCTCTTACATAAAGCTCTTCTGGAGCAGAGCTCTTTGAAAGGAAACATCTAACGGGCGGGGGATATTTTGACTACCTAGTTAGTTACAACATGCACATTCCCTCCTGCCTTAGCCCTGAGGGAAAAACAAGTAAACTTGAACTGTTAAGCTGCGGATTTGCTTCAGGAAGACCTGGGCTTAGATGCATGGCTAGTTTTGAGCAGGGAGTTTGACAAGGTAGGTATAATAGCATCCTGTGCAGAAGCAATTTACAGGATGAAACTGAAAGTGTCTTTCCAAGTCACTGATAAATATAGTTCAAATATAGCAAATCAGACTGATATTTTTCTTGTAAGTTTGCTTCCTTTTGATAATAACCTGAACACTGTGGAGTGGGAATTGTTCTGTGAAATGCTGTCTTAAATTGCATACAGTTGATTAAAATTATGGATTCAGGATGTTGAGAGAGCTGCAAAAAGAACTACTGGATCCTTGTGGCAGAAGGTTGTTCTATCCTTTCTGGGGTAACGTGCTGTTGAATTGTGTCTAGCGTTGACTTTTCCCCTTCTTCCTTTAGTCCAGATAAAATCTTATTCCAAGAAGACAGTAATACAAGCATGACATGAAATACACTGAATATTTTGTCAACAGTGCTGTTGGGAAACAGTATGTAACATGGGATTGCCATGTGTGACGGAAAACCCAGCAGTCAGGGTGCAATGGGAAAGCCAGAGGTTTTCCAGTTCATATCTAGGTGCATCCAGTTGTCCTTTATTCCACCTAGAGTGAAACTTGAGTGCCTATAATCCTGAAGCTCAGATGAAGGTTTTGTTGGCTCATCTTTTGTCTCTCCAAACCCTTATTAATATTTAACATCTCTTAGGGTCTCCCTGTCTGCCCTTGAAAAGTCTAGTGTAGATACCTGGCCAGCAGAGATACTCTTGTGAGTGTCACACTCAAAATGTGAGATAGGTGCTAATCTCCCGCCTAACCTTTGTCACAGTTCTGATTTAATTTGAGAGCCACTGAAGTTCTGTGGAATAGCCTAAAAAGGTCCTCATTGTCCCACATCCGCTGAGATTGTGACAGTGCCCATCATTTGCAAATCATCATATAGTTTGAGAGCTTCTGCAGAAAGGTCGGAAGCTTTGAGTTTGGCTGACACCTGAGGCTTCTGAGGGGAATATGGTGTGTTCTGCCTGTGAGGAACCTTTGTACCTTGGAGTAGAGCGCAACAGCTGAGCTTTGGGATGTGTGTTTGGAAGCATTCCCAGTCTGGTGAGTAGGTTAGACCAGAGTGAATTGAGAATGTGCCAGCTGAGGGTGGTGCTACATTGATACAATGTGAAACTGATTCTTGGTCAAGTGGACAATGGAGCTAAATACCTGGTTTTTTCCTTTGTTTCTGTTGTTTGTTTGTTTGTTTCCCTAGGGTTTGTGAACTAGAAGAACTGGGCGAACTGTCTCCTTGTTGGGAAAGCCTTCGTCGACAAATAGTTACTCAGTACCAAACAATTATTTTAACTTATCAGGAAAATCTAACAGACCTGCACCAGTATAAAGGTGATTTCTTTTTCATAATAATGTGATACTTCTCAACTGTGGTTGCTTGTGCTTCTTTGAAATTGGGAACCCAGAATATTTTCATTTGATGAATAGAAAATACTATTATTAGATTTATATATTAAGATCTATGTTCTGGGAATATTTGTCTGCTTTATTCATTCTCTTATTTTACCCTGAAAGTAGAGAACAATTATGAACAGTAATGGAAAGATATATCCTTTTTTTTTTCTTTTCTCTGCTTTGCTTTCAGCACAGAGCAAATGGTGAATGAAGCTCCTTGTATGTTTTAGCACAAGCAGAAGCAGAGGGTCTTTATGCTTACTTTTCTCCTTTATTTCTCAGGTCCTTCATTTAAAGCCAGTAGCTTGAAAGCTGATAAAAAATTGGAATTTGTTCCTACAAATTTACATATACAGAGAATGAGAGTCCAGGATGATGGAGGATCAGGTATTTGTTTCTTTCTCTCTTTTCACCTTATTCTGTTACTTTTTTCTCCATTGTTTTATTTCCATCCTCAGCTACGTATCCAAGTTCCTACAAACTACTGCTCTGTAGTACTAGTACTACTTGGCATGTTTGTAGCACATTCTATCCTCAAACTCCAAATCTCTTTGTAAAATAAGTGATGTAAGTATAATTGTCACTATTCTACAGGTGGCAAAACAAGGTTCTGCAGTTAACTGTACCCTACATGACACAGGTCAGCCTTTGTACTTGGATTGAGCAGCTGTGTCCCTTCAAGTCATTTTGAATTGTAGCAGAATAGCAAAGCTTCTGACTGTTGTTAAGTTTGTGTGCTTTTTCTCTGGAACCATCATGTACGGTTATGCAAAGTCACACCAGTTTGTTCAAAACAAGCTTGTTTCTTCATAAATAACCTAAGTTTCCCTGATTCTTTTTAACGATAATTCCCACTAACAATGTTTCATGTATCCAGTAACGGCAGGTTTTGTGTAAAGACCAATGTTCAAGGCTTTTTTTTTCATTGTCAGTCTTCTAGATTAAGGAACAGAGAACCTACATTCAAGTATGGTTCTTTCACCTCAGAAATACTTGATGGATTTCTAGGGCCTCTTAATATCATTTTCCATGTCATTCAAAATACTGGCACAAAGTTTAAAAGAAATTACTTTCAGAGTAGTTATTGAATTTCCACAATTGTTTGTCCACATTAAAGATGACAAGCTTTCATTTGTAAGTCCTTTTTGTCACCCCAGATCAGAACTACGACATAGTCACCATAGGAGCACCAGCAGCTCATTGTCAAGGCTTTAAATCAGGTGGCTTGCGGAAAAAGCTGCATAAATTTGAAGAGGCAAAGAAACAGTAAGTAGAAATGTTGTTGTGCCAGCTGTTATCATGCCTTTTCCTCCTGGTCCATGCTTAGTTATTTGGAAAATCACTCCATTCTATGTTTTTGTTGCACTTCATTTGATAGTTCTACTATACAATGTGAAGATTATTTCATGTTTTTTTCCAAAGAAGGAGAAGGAAAACAATTTTCCCTTTATATCACGGTATCTGTTTACTTATGGGCCTTTTCTAATAGTCTTTTTAGACTTAAATCTTTAATTTTCCTGAATACTTGTTGGTTCATTTAGTTTAGCTATTTTAGGTGTTGGGTTTGGGTTCTACCTAATTATGGATTAGAAAATTTGTCTGTAGAACTTCCTCAGTTGCACTGCATCATGCTTTCAACCTATTATCTTCAGGAGACTTCACCCCCCTCATAGCTTCAAAGTCCTGTTGCTGAACTCTCTTTAGTACGGAACAGCCATGCCTGACAGGCAGATTCCTTGTTGGGTTTAGTTCTAGGACTATTGCTGGAGGCTTTTCTGCATTGCATAAAGTTTATGCACAGATTAGGTTTCTGAACCTGGCCTCACTCTGCTCTGCAGGCAGGATACGTGAGCTCCACAGTCCTGTCTTCTGGGACTGTCTAGTGACCTCCCTGAAAGTGCAACCATATGTAGCAAAGGAAGGGGCAGAAATTGGGAAGATCACATATGCTAAAGGAAGAGACCTGCATGGCACCCACTCCAGCTCCCAAGGAAGAAACAATGCTGTCTGGATCTGCACTACTTTTGCTGCAGTATGGAGAACTTAAGGAACAATGAAAGCAGCAGGACAAGGAGTCATGGTAGTCAGAGAAAAGGAGACCTTGATCATGACCTTCCAAAGAAAGGATTTCTAGGATTTGGAGTTGATGGGAGGAGGGAGTGATGTGGGAACCAGGCTCTGCCAACTGCAGAATTAATTTTGGCAGTGGAGAAGTGAATAGCAGCATCCTGTGAACATCAATCAGATACGTACTGATAAAAGGACTGGTGCAAAACTATGCCTAGCGTAATTATTCATGACTTAGAGAGCGCACTAGGATGGGACTAGAGGAAACTGGAAACACTGGCATGCTAGGCTCACCCTTCCTGCTCTTTTGAAATAACCTCCTCCTGTCATCTTAGCTACTGAAGTGGGCCTCACTCCTGCAACATCTACGTTCCTGTGTCTTTTGGTTTGGTTTTTTTTTTTTTGTTCCTTCTCATTCAATAATTAAGCTGATCAGAGAGTTATCTATCCAGTACTTTTCCTCTAAGCTTTACAGAACCGTTCCTTCTTGGCCCATGAAAACTGCAGGTTCAGCATTTGAAGAATAACTTTCCTTTTAAGTACTTCTGTGTTACCATAAAAGCCAGTATAGTAGAACTGAGATCCATCTCCTCAGTTTCACTCTTACATTGATACCATTCAGTTCTTTCTCCTTTCATTGGCAAAACTGTGCTTGGTGCATCCACAACATTTCTCCAGAACGAAACATGGGCATCTGGCACTCTGTGGTTTTTTTGCTTACAAGTTTAATTGTTATGTACCTGCCTTGTTGAAAAGATGACTCAAATAAGTTATTTCCCTAAACATCCTTTGTTTTGTTTTCTGCTTTTGGTATTTGCTAACAATCTGCTAATTTTATTTTGGTTTTTTGTTTTTTTAGCAGTTATGAGGAGTGTTGGTGAGTTTTCTGTTTCTGAGAGTTCTGTAGAGAGGGTTTCTGTTCTTTGGGTTGTTTTATTTTTCTTTCTTTTCTTTGGCAAAGATCTGGTGTGTTTTAAAGTGTCCAGGGCTTTTTAATGTCATGCATCATGGCACCTGTAATTGTGCTCTAAGTAATTGTAGCTGCTTTGTAGAACATGATATGTGAATGAATTTCATTTCATCTGCAATGTTTGTTTGTAATGAACAGCTAGCTTCCTGGCTCTCTCTGATCATAAGAAGTTAGCTGAAGATCAGAACCCAAGAATTCTATAACTTTTCCTCTGTTATTTCCAGTGAAAACTGCCCAGAGAGAGAAACTTTCTGCCAGAGGTGGAATACAATTAAGATAACTGTACATATTTGTAAATCTTTATGATGATAGACTGGGCATGGTTTATATTTTTGTAACCCATGTCTTCATTTAAACATTTTCACTGCTTATTTTTCTTCACGTTGTGGTGTTCACTGCTATGAAAAGGAAACATTACTTGATGGTTCAGCAGTGCAGAGGTTCTGCAGTAAGTTACTCATATTAAACGTTGAACCCTTAGTTCACTTAGAGTTTAAGGCTGTATTCCAGTTTTCTGATATAGTACAATGAGAGCTGTTCATTTGAAAAAGCAATTGCAGGTTGGAAAGTAAATGTATGTGATCTTTACACCGTAAAATTTTCCCCTAATCATCCCAGAAAATGTTTGTGATTAAAAATGTAAAAATTCTAAATCAGACCTCAATATGCTGCATGGCCTTTCCTGCCAAATATGTCTTTGTGCATGTTAACCACACTGTTGTGGAAAGAAATTGCTCAGAGGAATTGTCACTAAGATCACCGGTCAATAGAAAGCACTACTCATGTACAGGGAGAGTCCTAAAAGCCAAGATTAGTTTGCTTGGCATAGCCATACTGGGGAGTGGTTGTTCTCTGCTCCACTCAAATGGGTGACCAGAGGGACACAAATAAGGAAACTCTTTCAAGAGTACTTCGGCGTTATATCCTTTGAAAACAAATCCCCAATCTTTTCTTGTGATGGAGCTCAGACAGCTATTGGGATTAAGCTCCTCCCTTGCCTTTATGTCAGTTAAGGGACAAGAACTGGTATTTGTGGCAATGATTTTAAAGCGTGCTCCATGCAACCCTCCTGTCTTACATCACAGACATGCTGCAGAAATTAACAGCATTGCTCTTGGGGTAGCAGATGAATTCACACTCCTCAGAGGTCATGATCTGAGGTAATTGTGCCTGGAAAAAAATCTCCTCTCTGTGCAGTCTCTCAGCATAGCTGTGTCCATTGAACAGTGCGGAGACTGGTGCAAACAGTGGGTTCTTCTGTGCTGTTATTATGCTGAAGCCATTCATGACTGGAAAAAATGAACAAAATTAAGATAATGTACAATTGGTGTCACCTCATGCTTGATCCCATGTCATGAATGGGCATCACACTTGTCACAGCTGGAGCTGATGTAAAGGCCTGATCTTTGTATAGCTTTCCTACTGGGAGGAAAAAAACAGCAGATTGCCTGGCAAAGGGAGTAGGTGGGCTGGTTCCAAATAGTTAACAAAGAGTACAACTTCATCTTAAAGTAATTTTCTAAGCTAAAAGGCAGCTTTTGTGAATGGCTTTTCTTACATAGAACTAAATCGCCCTTTAGAAATGCTCTTCTCTCTCCAGCAGGTACAGAGAGCATCCAAGCATCTGTCTTGGACTAAGCAAGTTCTGTAAACATCTAAACTTACAGGACATAAACTATTCTCCACTGCCAAGTAAGCAGTCTTAGTGGAGCTGCAATATCCCAATATAAAGATACAGGGTTTTTTGTATAGTTTATTACCCTTACTGTTTGGAAAAGGCCAAAATTTGGTATTGTTTTACATTGTTACAGCTAAATTCATAATACGGAGGGTTGTATCATGTCCCTAATTCGGTATAGTAAGCATGCGCTAACAGAAGCTATGCCAAGGACAGAGCCCTTGGATTAGCCTGGTGGTACACTTTGGTTTTTTATATATCACAAGGTTGCTTTTGCTGGTGCAACTTGAATCAGGCCTGCAGTGGAGGAAAGGATATGCTAGCAGAAGGATTTTTTGTTAATATCACTGTGTCTGCATTATGGTGGCGTTTCTGTGTTAGAAGAGCGCAGATTTTCTTTTCATGGTGCTAGTAGCTGTGTGATAAACCAGATTTGTAAACCAGGCCGCAGTGACATGTCTGTGTCGTAAGAGAGAGGGAGAGTGGGGCAACTTGTCCCTGCAGGCAGTGGTTCTGTATCTGATGGCAAAATCTGTCACCCACATTCTCCTCAGCAAAACTGTCCCTCTGGTATAGAAGCTCTGCCCAAAGCCCCTTGGCACAAGGGGTTAGTAAATCTGTGTCTGAATGCTTTCAGTAAAGGCAGAGAAGGCTCTAGGATCATGTTCCTGCTGTGCAATTGCCCACTGGCCTTTCACTGTTGATTGCTGGCTTAGGTAAATTTTTGTTGTTGGCCATTAATTCCCCAGCATGCCACTGTAATGTATGTATCTCTAGATCAATTTTCCCCCTAAAATCAATCTTTCTTTTTCAGCACTTCAACAAGTTCCCAGTCTATAATATACATCCCACAGGACATTGTTAGAGCAAAGGAAATTATTGCACAAATCAACACCCTGAAAACTCAAGTCAGTTACTATGCAGAAAGGCTCTCAAGAGCTGCCAAGGATAGATCAGCTAATGGCCTTGAAAGAACACTCGCCATCCTAGCAGACAAGGTAGGAGAATAATACATTTCCACTCTGAAGTGTATGTTTTTTTTCTCTGTCTCTATCTTAAGTAGTTTTTCTTGAACCATCTATTTTACCTTGTTCAGTAGTGTATTGTAATGCGTGCAGTCTTAAAGAAATAGCAAAATAAGACCAGCCTTTAAAATTTGCTGCTTTTTATTTAGGTTGTCTTCTACTTTTCATACTCTTGCCTTCTCGTCCTCGTGAGAGTGGAGAGCAATGTCCTCTGGTTCCCTCTATTCATTCATCATATTCCAGAAATATGCATGCTTCACTTTCTTTTATCCTCTTTTCTCCATAACCACCTGTTTTTGTTTTTTTTTTAATGTTCCTCTGAGTCATCTGTCAAGCGGCAGCAACTGGGAAAAAGTTAATGGAATAATTCTGTATTTTTCCACTGGTGAAATAAGGAATAATGGTGACACAGCCTTTGCTTGAGTGGTACTGATGTGAATCAGTTATTTCTTGGTGGGTACTAACAGAAACCAGTCTGGACCCACAGCCAAACGCAGTCTTCTTTACAGGGACAAAAAACCAAATACAGTTTTATGGACCCCTTCTGTCCCCGAAGCAGACTTGAAGGTTGTAAATGGCAGTAACGGCCAGTCAGCTTGCTGTAAATTGTCCCAGTGGAGGGGATAAGCATACAACTTTATAGAGTGCAAAAAAAGTTACTCCATGTAAACGTATTATTTATTTTAATATTCACTCTAAATGAGTACAGGGTGTATGACTGACCTCTGGGATTTCCTACAGCTGGACAACATGTATCTATAATATAATAAGGGCTTGTTTGTTGTTTTCTTTTTCTAATAGACATGCAGGCCAAATACTTTTCATTTTCACATAAGTTATAGAAATCCTTTAATACAACACCACTAAAGAAGACAAGGAACAAGTTGCGTTTACTAGTGTGTTGTATCTTCAGCCCTCCTTTTAAGTCCTGTTATGATTTCAGACAGGATCATGAAGGACAAGCTAGGTCTCTCTGGTGTAGCAACTGTTGTGTGGGGTATAAAAATGTCTGCACATTGTTCTAAGCTTTCATCAAATGGAGAGCGAAGTGCAAATAAAGGTGAATTGCACATTTATTAGTGAAATTTTCAACAGTTGCAAGGCTAATACAGTAATAATGGTATCCTATATTGTTTTGGTATTCTGTATTACTTTTTAGGACCATTCTGTAAAATGATTTTAAAGCCACCTTCGAGACTCCTAAACAATGATTGTTTTATTTTACAGAACACTAGTTCTTCTTTTTTATTTATGCAAAAGAATATAGGATCAATTGTGTCCGGAATAATGGAAAGTTGTTAAAATTTGGAAGGTTTATTGCTTTTTAGACCCGGCAACTTGTCACAGTCTGTGACTGCAAGCTGTTGGCAAATTCAATACATGGACTGAATGCTGCAAGGCCAGATTATATAGCTTCAAAAGCATCTCCAACCTCTGGAGAAGGGGAGCAAGTGATGTTGAGGAACGATCAAGATACCCTTGTGGCCAGATGGACAGGAAGAAATAGCCGATCCTCTCTGCAGGTGGATTGGCATGAAGAGGAATGGGTACGTTTTCTTAGTGGAGCAATGAATATTTTTTTATTTTGAGTTTGTTTGCTGCATTCTTTTGTTTATAAGCTCTGTAACTGCTTACTAGATAAGCACAAGATAACTGTTTTGGAGATACTGGTCAGCTAGCACAGACACTCCCTCCATCCTATGCTCTGTTACTCCTTGGCATGGGGATGCAAACAAGACTTAATATTTTATGGATCTCATAAACACTGGAGATCATTACAGTAGGTGTGTGGCTTTTCTGGAGTTGGTCCAAAAGGAAAGTAAATAACTTTTAAAGTTAAAAGTTGACCATACTGCAGAAGGCTCTTACACTTATCCAAGATAAAGCATCTTTTGCCTGTGTCAGCTATACAATTCAGCCTTCCTTGCTTTTATTCTCGTCTAAATATTTAGAACTTGCAGTCCATCTCTCTTTTGATTACTAACAGCATTTCAAAACTGTTTGCACAAAGAATTTAAATGGTTGTCTTTACCATACTGCAATTGAAATGAGAATTGGTCTGTGTAAATTCTGTCATTGTGTAATACAAACAGAAGTGAATTAAATCTCAAAAATCATCAAGATTAATTAAAACCATTATTAATATTGTGAAATATCAATGTATAAATGAGATCAAGTTCATTTTGGAAATAGGGCCTTGCTAGTTTTTGTTGTTTTGGTGTGCTTTGGCTTACAGTCAAACTCACAGTAATGAGATATGAATAAAGCCAATTCCATTTCTTAGATAGTGATAAAATACAGTAATTTTATCAGTTATTCACTGAGTTATATAGGAAAAAAGATGTGTGATTGTATACAATTATTATGTCAAACATGAGTTTCAAGAATAAACAATAGTGCCACTGGAAAGCAGAATAATAGTGCAGGAAGAGGCACTTAAAATCGTTCAGCAAATTTACTTCAAAAATAGTTTTGCAATTTACCACACAAGTCATGTCACTACATATTGTTGACATGCTGGTGTACGTAATTTATACCTCCAGAGTTTGTGTATGCCCAAATGTGAACACAATAGCCCAGAGGAAACTCTGCAGAGGAACTGTGACTAGAATTGCAGAAGGAAATACCTTGCCAAGGGATTTGTTACCCAATGTCTCTTTTCTTTTTACATTGATAAATAAATATTTTCTTTTAAGGAGAAAGTCTGGTTGAATGTTGACAAAAGTCTGGAGTGTATTATACAGAGAGTGGACAAACTTCTCCAGAAGGAGCGCTTGCAAAGTGACAGCTGTGAAGATGTTTTCCAGTGCGATGTCAGCTGTACTAGTAAGAAAGGTAATCGGGACACTCGTGCCTACTGGATAAATCCAGAAGATTTAAATGAGACCTCATCATCCTCACCACCTTCATCATCCTCACCACCACCTTCATCCACACCATCCTGTGCATGCCATTCTCTCAGAAAGACACGTGCGTATGCCAGACACTGCTTCTCACTGCTGCTCTCTTGCTGTGCGCTGGCATCATTCCTAAGCCTCCGTTACATCCTTCCATGTGTTTTTAGTTCAGTGGTGGTGTCAAGCACCGATGTCAGGCAGAAAGGGCTGGTGGTGTACTGGGAGCTGCTAAGCCCATTGCTTATTTTGAAATCCTGATCCCGCTGAAATTGTTGCCAAATCCATTGACAGCAGCGGTATTTGGTTTTCATGCTGGGTGTTTTAAGCTGAAAAAACAGGTGTTTGGGTTAGCATATGTCAAACACCACCTCTGGTAGCTTTCCTCTTGGCTTCAGCTTCTTTGCAGCAATCAAAGCTTATTACAGCAGACCTTTATAAAAGATAAATTAAACACGAGAGAAGTGCAGGCACTGCTGCAATGCTAATAGTCCCAACTGGGCTGCCAGAGCATAGAAGGGGAGCCAAGCAGTCCCATTAGAGTGAACTGAACTTGGATGAACCTTCTGGAGTTTAAAGCAAATTTTAACCCAAATTGTCAAAAGCTGTGGTGCTGAAGCACTCAATTAGTTAGACTGCTGGTAGCTGGAGAGTAGGAATTGGCAGTGCAAGCTCTCAGTGGAATAACCCTATCAAAATTTGAGGTAAATTGGGTGCTGGATTGAATCCAGCATAATGCCATGAGCATATGAATGAAAAATACCCTTATCAGTTTAGGCTGACAGTTTTGCAGCTGTGCATTAAATTTCAGGAATATTTTATTTACACATGTACATATTTGACTTAGTCTCACATTCTTTACATGGTCACTATGGTTTGGCCACTTAATAGAGCAGGCGTGTCAAGTTAAGCTCTAGAAAGATTGATTTATGTTTTCATTTCCTTTTCCTGTTCTGTCTTATTGTTTGATGGCCCTTTGTCCCCTACGTGTGTCTGTGACTTCATGTCCATCCCATTGTTAATGTTGCAGTGGAAGGCAGTATCTTAAGAAAAAGAAAGCAAGAAGGAAGTTAAAATAAATGTTAATATATTTTTGTGTAGCTTTGTACATATTGCACATGATTTGCCTACTATCCTAAATGACTGTGTTTTTTTAGATTAAACAGACATTTTAATGTATTAAATAAGAACAAGTTGGTTCTTGTTCCAGAATGTGTTCTCTATTAGTCTTTAACTAACTTTCTTCTACCAGTTCGATACTTTTAAATGTTTTTATTTGCTAACTAGTTTACATGAAGTTTCAAATGTATTTACATGAAAGTTTTATCAGTAAACTTCAATGCACCTTCATATCAATGATTAAAAGTTGTGGATGTTTAATATTAAAAAGAATAGGAAAAATCTGTGGTGGGTGATACCAGAAGCTTCTCCCAAGACAATTTGTTGCTGAAAGCATCTTAGAACAATAATTTTCTTTCAGTTTCAGTTAATCTTTTAAACACCATGTAGAAGTGGAATTAGCTGCACTTACCTACCAAAGAGTTTGTGCCACGAATTTCTGTAACTTTTCCCTGCTGTTCATCCAAAATAGGAGAAAATTCTTTCTATTTAATCCACAGAACCTGGGACAGAAACATTAAGTCAAGGAGTGTCACAAGCTTTAAAGCTAAGAGGCTTGCTGCTGTTTCCCAGTGCTGCCTAGGTGTAAGGACTAGATCTGAAGTCTTACTGTCAACCAGTATTAAGTGAATTTAACTTAAAATCCTGGAGAGGGAGTTCTGTATCTTAGGTATCTAGTGTAAACATTGTTTGTAGGTCTTAATGAGCTATTTGAATTGCACTTGGGAGGTTTATTGTAAGCCAGAGCAAGCTGACTTCTTGATCACATTTTCATCAGAGGTAGTTCCTAATTAATAGTCAGTATTTTTGACAGAGGAACAGGTTCCATACTGTGAAAAAAAACCCATCTTACTGAAGACAATGGGAATTTTCCCACTGAGTTACTTCCCTTAACTCCACATCAAACCTGGCCTGTTAAATGGTGTTAAACTAAAAGAGGGTGGATTTAGACTAAATAGAGGGAAGAGATTTTTTTACAGTGAGGGTAGTTAAACACGGGCACAGGTTGCCCAAAGAGGTGGTAGGTGCCTCATCCCTGGAAACATTCAAGGTCAGGTTGGATGGGGCTCTGAGCAACATGATCTGTTGGAAGGTGTCCCTGCCCATGGCGGGAGGGTTCTAACTAGATAATCGTTAAAGGTCCCTTACAGCCCAGACTGTTGTATGATTCTATGAATTCTCTTTCGCTGTCACTTTCCCACACCATCATGGGAGTAATTGGGGAACAAAGAAGATCCTTTCTCTAAGTTCAGAATCACAACATTGAGGTTTTAAAGTTTTTCCTTATGTATTCAAAGAACTATTGCTTTTCATTTTAGTAATTCTGATTTTTGACTAAACTACACTAATCACAGAGCGGCCAGAAATTTTTTTGAAAGCAATGTAAAAACCAGCAAACCAACATAGTTCCAGAATTGCTTAGAGAGAGACAGTAGAGTGTTATTGAAGAACTTTAGAGGATCTCTCTAGAAATGAATGTTTGTGAAAGAAAATACTGCCTGAAATAGTAGAAAGGAGACTTTAAGAAATTCTTTTAAAGTTTATTTTTGTTATAGGCTTAGCTATTCATTACTAAAATTGCATGGGGGCACATAGCTTCTTTAATTAACATGGTGAGTTTTCATTTACTGAGAAGTTTTCATCTTGGATTGTCTAGATCAGTTGATTGTCCTAATACACATAACTGAATTTGATACTTTCTATTATTTACAAATTCATAATCATTGACTAGTGAATCTAGATATAAACAACAGAAGTTTAAATCCTGCTAATTTAATAAACTACTTTTCATTAAGGCAAGACTTGCTATGACAGGGTGTATATTATTTTTTACTGTTTACATTGCACCATAGTATATTTTCATGTGACAACTTGTTCCACTGGAGTGAGTGAGGCTTCACTGGTGAGGTTTTAGACGCTTAATATACAATCCAATGCTTGTGTTAACTATCTCAGAAATTGTATAACAGAATTTGTCTAAGAAGCAAAGTACTGTTTCTTTAGTACTCTTGCGCTGTGGGTGCCTTAATGTCATTTTCTGTTCAGTGCATTGAACTTACTGCTAGTCTTCTGCTATTCTGTTTAGCAGCCTTACTGCCAGCTTGTTCTGTAATTGCACTAAACCAGCGGTTCTCAAATGGTGCCCTGTGGATCACTGGGGACTGACAGTGCACTTGGTGATAATCCACAGAGACCCCCTGAGCTAGCAAGTACTGAATTTCCTCCAAGTCCCCAGCCAGGTGTTTCTCTGAGCAGAAACAGTGGAGTGGAGGAGACAGCCCATGCCCTCAGTGCCTGCAAGCAAAGGAGTATCTCTACTGAGCTTCTCTTCCATCATTGGAAGTGTTTGAGAACCCTGGCATTGAGCCTTTGAGTTGCTTATGTTTAGACTATGTTGCTGCTCCTTAATCATGCATGTTGCCCCTCCATTTCTGTGCAGATTGCAGCCCAACTCCGGAAGAATCTGGCCCAGGTATGTTAATTCATGGCTTCTGCTTCTTCTGAAAATTGCAGAGGTTTGTTCATAATTAAGAGCTGAACAAATACTTTGCTGTTAAGATTGACCATTTTGAAATGGTAATGCTCTGCAATATCACATGGGTTACTTAGGCATATTGAGAAGTTATTATTTCTTAAATAATAGTGCAAAGAGCTATCTGGTAATTTCTCATGTCCAGGTATGGGAGACCACTTGTTTGTGGTCTCTTTGGTTTCTCCAGTTGATGTGCTTTAGCAAACTGTTGTAGGTGACAATGATTTGAGGCCTGTTCCAAATGTCTTTGAAGTCTGTGGGAACCTGATGTTTCAGACATGCCCTTTCACATGTGCTGTTGAGCTGGCCTTTCTGAATGAGAACTTGAGCAGGACATGGAGCAGTCACGAAGGCTGATGGAAAATATCTGTTGTGGTAAACGCCAAGCAGTGTTGGGCACTGCAAATCTCATGTTTCAGAATACAGAATTTAGGAGACACTCATCCCACCGTTAGCCCTCTTTCCTCTGTCCTTGTACTTCCACACACTTGTGTTGCATTTACAAGGTATACTGTGCTTCTGTAATACCACTCTCTCCCAGCTAGATGGCTGTAATTTCTCCCATTTGAGAGTCATTTAATCTGAGCTCAGTGAAAGTTCAGTCTTTGAACAGTGTGGGCTCCTGGGTTTAGTGAAACCAATGAGAAGTACACCCCCAGTGGAGGTATGGTTTTCATCTTCACAAAGGATATTAATGTTCTTCTCAGCTATCCACCCAGTTTCCTTCTGTCACTGAGGATATGTTTTTAATCAATAAAAGACTCCACAGGTTTTTAGTTCTTGGAACATCTCCTTAGTTTTTGCAAAATATGAATGTGATGCATAAATGAATGCTATTCATTTATTTTTTAAGATGGGAGTAATTAAAAGCAGACAGATCATCCCAGCTGGGTACTCAGATATGCCTAAAACTGCATCTTAAACTTAAGCAGCTGAAGCTGCAGTGTAGTGAAGTGCTTAATGCTTGTTTCCTTCTGAAGCCAAACGTGACGTAAGTCTGTGCTTAAGTGGGTTGCCGATTATACTTTACTGGATCAGAGGCAACTACCACTTATTTAACAGATCTTTTTTTTAGAGCTCAAGAGTCCTTGCAACCCTGACCTAAACGAAGGGCAACTGCGGGTGCTCAGTATTTTTGCTTATGGGTGCTAGGGGTTTCTTTAATATGAAAAAATGAAAAATATATTTCTGAGTCTCTGGAAGACAGTTGTTTTAAATATACTTTTGTTGCTCTGGCGAAAAGATACTATTTGGGTGGGGGGGGGAAGCAAAAACTTTTCCCACCTCATTACATGCTTGATTTATATAGGCTTTATGTATTAAGTTATCTTAACAAGACATTTTTTAATAGAATAGTCAGTAGTGTAAAGTCAGAGAAAGTCCACTGTATGAACTCCTAGGCCTTCAGGCCTTCTCTCTCCCTCTTTCTCTCTCTCCCTTTTTTTTTTGTGTTTCTAAATAGTATGTTTCAGAGTGTACATCAAGGTATGACTTTGGTCAGCAGCAGTTGTAAGAAAAATAGCAAAGACTTACGGGCCAAGTCTGGCCCTTATTTAACAACCATTATTCAGTTGTAGCTGTCTGAGTGGAGACTGCAGGACTTGTCTCCTGCTGTACAATATAAAGATCTAGAGCAAATGAAGGGCATCCTGCTGGTTTGTACAATGCCAGTTTTGAGATGGAATAACTTTTCACATGAACTGGAAACCTCTGATTAAAAAGCAGGATTTGTGTCCCAGACATACCAACAGCTAGCGTGGACTAGATCTCTGGCTGTTGTAAATCTGTAACAGCTTGTTGCATCTCCATTCTTCCAGGCCCTACGCCAAATCATCCTTATGGATCTGCCCAGTGGAGTCTATGATAGTTTTTAAAAGCTTTGGTCATCTCATAGAACGTAACAGCAGTGCTCAGAGTAGATTTCACATTAGAATTAGTGCCTTATGGTTTTTGAAAGTGCCACTGATTGATTTGATAGAATTAGGAAAATGAATTAGAGAAGGACAGGAAAATCCAGGTGAAAGTTGAACACTTGGAGTCCTTTCACATTTATTTAAATGCTGCCAGTGAAATTTTCCAACCTGATTTGAGCCTGAGAGTGCAATTACTTTTATTCCTGTTTACTGTTAATAGGAACTACCATTTAGTAAAAAATGGAAAGAACACAAATGACACCTCTGGAAGTAGGTAGCAAAAAGCATTTAGAGTTTTTCAGACTGACAAGGGTTTGTTTTTTCGAGGCCAAAATTTTAAACCAAGATAATACAGAGCACAGAGGATTTTTGCTCATTACTCTGGATAAGCCTCTGCATTGCACGAGTGGAAGAAAAAAAACATCTAACTATTGCATTGATCTTCAGGCAGGCTGGTGTACCAGCAGCCTACCTTTTGATTACCACAGGTAAACGTATCTTTCAAATGAAGTGCTGCCAGACCCACTACAGTTTTAAATCTCCACTGAGTTAATGACTGTTAATACATGTATGTATATCCAGGCAATGAGATGATGAGGATGTGCTGGAAGATCTTTTCAGTTCTTTTTGTCATTCTCATTTGTTTATAGAAAAGCTCTTAAATGCAGTAAGAGAAACACTGTTAAATATAATCTCTGTTTTGCTTTTCAAGCATTCACAGGGTAATGTTATGGCATCTGATTTACTTTGAGAGAAAATACTTAATATAATATAAAAGACACGTTGTAATTCCTTGCCTGTTCTTTTGACGTTTCCTGCTCTCTTTTTTTTTTTTTTAATAGCAATGGAACAGAGCCAAACAACTTCCCCTTTGTGTAGTTTATTAGGTTATCTGTCTACCACATAGAACAAAAGCAAAACAGAGAGTTCTGTTAATCTTGTCAGTTATGTTTCTGTTAGCAGATTTCCAAAGTTCCCCTCTTTGGCTGGTTATCAAAGAAACATTTATGATTAATAGCTCTTAGTTCTGCCTTTGAGTCAAAATCCCAAAGAACTTCCTTTCAGGGGCTTGAAGTGCCTCATTCATGTAGGTTCTGATCTGTATATTGCCTTGTTCCTACAGCCAGCCAGGCTGGGGGTCGTGTGTGTGCTGTTTGTGAGCTCCAATGCTTTTTATAAATAAAACACATTGTCCTTCCCTTTAAAAAGAGATGTGTTCTTGTGTTTCAACCTTACATTAAGAAGGGCAAAGCCAAAGCACTGTTCTTTTTTTCTTTTTATGTTGCTGAAATAATGGATTTTGGCATAGCATCTGAATAATTTTTCATACAGTCACGGAAATGGGTTTTTAAAATTGGTGGTTGCTTATAACAAAAGATGAAAGAAGGAAAGAGAAGAAACTGAGCTTTTGGGGCATTTTAAGGCAGGGCAATCTCTTAGGGAGAAGGAAGGTACTAAAATACTGGGTTGCCAAAGTCGTTTTTCTTTCTGTGCTTCCTGTGTAGGACCTTGAACAGAGTCCGTCTGGGACACAGCTCGTGTATTTCAGTGGAAGTCAAGCCCCAAACTACTTCCAAGGATCTGGCTAACTCCCATCTAAATCACTATACTTAGTGTTTCTTGGTACCTAGCTCTGAGCCTTCAAAGCCACTCAGCAGGCAGAGGACACATGAAAGAGTGCTTACATGAATTTTTCACCTCTCTGCCTTATTATTCCTATGCTGCAAATGGGAGATAAGCATCAACTTGCCTCACCAAGGTGCAACAAGGACCAATAAGATAGTGAGGCAGTTGCACGATATACCTATGAGCCCCCAAAAGATTCAAAGGCAAGGTATTTGAGAGAAATCTCATTGACAGAAATGGCCAAGCTGATGTTCACTATTTCTGTTGTATGATGGACTCCATACTGTCTGTCCATGTATGCACTGTGAAAGGGTGTGCTTGAACATGCACGTGCAGTTATACACACTTGTTTATATAGTCACTCATGTTTCCGTTATGCTTTCCAAATCAGCCATTGTGTACCCTGTTCTCTGGGCACAATTCTGGGAGCTGTTAAATGGTTGGGAAAGTCATAACAGCCTTACAGAGTAAAATTCTCCGTGTTTGCCTCCTGATAACCACTCTGTAAGATTACTTAATTAGTAACAAGCAAGGGCCAGCCAGCCAAAATAAAACAAGCCCTAAATGTGAATTATCAACAACTTTGGCTTGCAACAGGAAGTTTCTTCTTAATGCATGTCTGTCTGTTTCAAATAAAGTACTTACAGTGCTGCTAATTTTTTTCTTTTAACCAGGCGAATGGAGTGAAGCTCTTTATCCCTTGCTGACGACACTCACAGACTGCGTAGCCATGATGAGTGACAAGGCAAAGAAAGCCATGGTCTTTTTATTAATGCAGGACAGCGCCCCGACAATAGGGCTCTGCCTGAGCCTTCAGTATCGCAGGGATGTTGTCTTCTGCCAAACTGTAAGCAAGCAGATGTGTATGATTTGATTGCACTTCAACATGTGATGGCGTTAATATGAAATATGAAAGATTCCTGCTTTCAGAATTTGTTAGATCTGTTAGATCTGTTCTACTGTGATCTCCTCTCACAGGCGGTGCTATCACTTATATGCATGTGACCATAAACAACTTAGTGAGTGTATATCCAAGAAGACACTCTGTTTAAAAAAAAAAAATATTCCAGAACTAGTGAAAATACGCTGTCTACAGAAACTATCTTTGCCTTCCAGTGCCACCAAACTAAAACTAGAAGAAAGATCTGAAAGAGGGGTAGAAGCCCATGAGCAGGAATTGTGCTCTTTTGATTACCTTTTGTTGTTTTCTGCATCAAGAAAACCTACAGGACCTGCAGTTCCTAAGGAGAGAAGTCCAGAGAAATGAGTGCTGTGTTTTTTTCCTGGAAGTTCAGTTTCTGAGTCTGCTGGGTTCTCTTGTGTCAGCCGTTGGCTAGGAGGTGTCTGCACTAAAAAACCTTCCACATTTCTTCTGCCCACTACACTTCCGTAGTGTGCCTGTTTCCCTGTGAAGTCAGTATCTCACTCATTTATTTAAAACAGCTTATCTCTTGGACATTGTTTGGTAGGGCTGTTGTCCCAAAATGTATATCGCATAGAGATAAATTAAGGGAATTTTTCCATACAAAGCCCACTTCGTATTGCGGATAATTTTTAAACACAGTGCTTCAAATATGTTTACCCATCATAAACAGAACTTTATTCCCTGTTGTTTAATTTTGGCAACAAAGTCATACACCTGCGTACATAGCATATGGCAATCACCTGGGAAATTCCTTTGTTGACAGAGTGAATTAACACTATTATGAATCTTGGATCTTAGTACTCATCTTAGATGAATATCTCATCACACTAGAGTTTGAATCTCTGCATAATGAAACAGGTATTGCAATTTTAAGCTTTCTTACAATGTCATTTTTTTAAAAAATAATGTATTCATACTATGAAATTTTGTGGCCTGGAACTATGTCTAACAGACATAACAGTTCTGTCTGTAACTAAAACAATTCTGTAAGGAGACTCTTTTGTAATTTGTAAGTTGTAGACCCCAATACAAGTGATTGCATCCAGGAAACAAATAGTTGTGAGATCAACAGCAGTCCCATTTTAGGAGAGCTTGCAAGATGACTGCAGTGTGCCCTAAATCATCAGATTATGTTTGAATGGTTTCTGATTTATGAATGGTTCATTTTTTTTGGTGGTTGATTGTCTCTCTTCAGCTGCAAGGAAGAGAAGAGTGACATTTAAGGGAAAAGAGCATCAGTCTGACACATTTTTATGGCACATCTTATATGTGATATTGTTTCCATTTGGGGCTGAAGAGCCTTTTTTTTGTCTTGATTCAATTCACTCTTGCCTGTTTTCTCTCCCACAGCTGACAGCTCTCATTTGTGGTTTCATTATCAAGCTGAGGAACTGCCTGCATGATGATGGATTTCTAAGACAGCTCTACACCATTGGCTTGCTGGCACAGTTTGAGAGCCTGCTGAGCACTTACGGTAAAGGCACAGGGCGAGTGGGTGGTATTAGCTGCTGAGTCAGCAAATTCTGCATTAAATTGGCTCCAACAGAGTATTAGTGTTTGGGACAATCTGCAGCTCAGCTACAGAATGGCTTTGGAAACTGAAATGCAAAACCAGATTATATCGGGAGTACTTAATCAGCTAATAACTCTGAATTTCTTCACGTTTAATTGAATTACTTCTGGAAGATAAAGTGTACTTGCCTTATAATATAATGTCAGAGGTTGTTTTAAAAAAGAGATCACGTTGGTAGTTTTTTCAGAAAAGAAATGGATTAAAATTCTGCTAAGATGGGAGAAACTGTGCCCAAAATACACTTTTTGAGTTTTCTCCACCTCCCATAATCCTATAGTGCAAAGTGAGACTGAAGAGAGAATACAAAAAGGGAAAGTACTTAACTAGAAAATGTTTTGCTCCTGTGTCTGAAGAGCCATCTTGGATGCCAGTTAGGGAATGTATTACTGAACAAATCTGGAATACACTGTAACTTTTTCTGTACACTTTTCCAACACAAAGGATATCATGGCTGTAACAATGCTGAGAATACTTACTGGTATCATCTAAATTGGAAAATCAACATATATCTACTTGAAGAACGGTAGTCTGGACTGTCCTAGATAAGTGGTGGCTTGATGAACTCCTAAAGTCAGTTGTGACGTTGTGTGCTGTCCGTAGGCCAAGGGGAAGACCTGGGCTTCAGAGCCCCTTCGTCCATATAACTTCTTTATGAGAGTAATGAACTACGGTCATCATCAAGTTGATAAAGGGGAGTTGTATGCAACGAGTAATGACTATGATTCACTTGTCCCTCCTTGATTTAGGTGAGGAGCTGGCAATGCTGGAGGACATGAGTTTGGGAATCATGGACTTGAGGAATGTAACCTTTAAAGTAACTCAGGCTACATCAAGTACATCTACTGACATGCTGCCGGTCATCACTGGAAATCGGTAAAAAAAAGAGGGGGAGTGGGGAAGGAGCAGGAAATGGAGGATGGAAGAAGTGATACTGTGCTGGAAATGAATTATGTGCTTTTGCACTGTTCTGGTTTTTGCCTCAGAACTTCAAAGAAATGTTTTGAAGTGGACTTAACTCATTTTTACTGGTGTTTCATTCTCCAGGGAGCTAAGCTGAAAAGGGGTATATGGCAAGACTCAAACCATGACAGTGTTGTTTTATGGATAAATATAATCTTGACCTAGCCTTCCACAATAATAAGCCAGAAATATTCAGTCTTTTCTTAAGCACGTGCTGTTTTTAAATTTCAGACTGACATTTGAGGCTGATCTCAGTGTCTGAAATTCACTGCTGTTGATCAGTTGGTCGGTGCTTTGTGGTATGCCACTGAGTAATGAGCTGCCATGAGCACAACAGGACATGAAACATGTGTCAGGCAGTTGATAAGCTGCTGCTGAGGTGAGGCTTATTTAACATCAATTTCCAAACTATCAGGGCCAAGCTGTCTTTAACTCTCGGATGCTCCTGAAACACCAGACTGCTGCTCGTCTTGGCCACTTGTCCGAAAAGAGATATTTTCCATTTTGAGCTTAAAACAATTTTTGTTTTAAAAGTCCGAGTTAGCAAACATTCACATCCTCGCATAGAGTGGGAGTGATCTGTTACAGCTTTATTATGATGGGAGCGTTTACAACAAACAGAATCATGCTTCAATTTGAATGCTTCAGCCTGCTTACCAGCTGGCCTTGAACTGGTTTCTGACATGGGGCTGATGGGCCCCTGCAATAGAGTTCTTGCTCAGGGGGAGCCAGTTCACAGATGGGGAAGAAGGTGTGGAAGGACAGAGGCCTCACAAAAGTCAATGTTTTAATGTTTCTGTATTTCAGAGTCTTTAGAATCTTTTTGTTTCCGATCTGGTTTCTGGAGGAAATAAGGCTTATTCAATTACAGTGTGCTGTACCAAGCTCCACTGGAGCTTTGCCTGGCTTCGTTCACATCAGAAAAAGAGCTAGAATTCTCAAAGATAAAAACGTTTAGAGGAACTTTATTGAGTTAAGGTTCACATATAATGAAAAATGCCCCAGCTGAAGGAGGTCTGCAGTGCAGTCATGTATATTATGGAACTTGCTGAGACCTATGGAAATGGCTGACAGCTGACAGAAAATTCCTTTCAAATAAGATCTTTAGTTGAAACTTGCCATCAGCTCTAGCACACTAATCAGCAGGAAACCAGTCTTAATTAGTTTCAGGTCTGATAGTGTTGCTTATTATTTTGCTGTCTAGATTTTACTCAAGAAAGAGGAGAAATGTGTATTTATTTTGGTGCAAACTACTGGAAGCTTTACATTTAGAGGTGAAAATAGGTTTTTTACTTTCAGAATGTCCATCCAGTGTAAATGTGAGACAGACCAATTTTGATTACTATATAATTCTCAGAGCTCTTCTGCTGTACTTCAGAGTATATGCTGTACTTGAGAGTTCTGCACTGTAAAGGCTTGGATGTAACACCAAGTTATGGCTGCCGATAGGTTAACACACAACACACAAATTACAGTAACTTGTGTCTTGACAGTCCCAACGTAGGGTAATATGACATACCTTAGTCTGCACTGATGTTACGGGATAAGATACGTTGTGTTACCACACATTTGCCATGAGGTAAAGCATACACGGTGCTCTTCGCTGTAGCTCTGCTGACCCAAGGTAACCTGTTGTGCTGCAGGAACAACTTGTAGGTCTGAGTCGTAAGTTTCTGTATCAGTGCTTTTGTTAACTCCCCCTGCAACTTTTGCTTGGGTCGCTACTATCATCACCCCTGTCGTTCTGCTCAGAAATGTCTGTGCTACTTACTATATCAAAAAATGTATCCTTTTATGCATGTGCATCTTCACTAGCCTTTACCACTTTACTCTTGATGAGATAGGCGTGTGCCAAAATTTTACATTTTCTGCCCAAGTTGTACAAGAACTGCAGTATTAATGAGTGAAGCAAAACCAGCTTTTGTCAGGAACTTGGCAGATCTGATTGAAATGCCCATGAGGATGTAAAAATCAACATTACAGGTTGCTGCAGGTTAGTTTTTGAACTAGAATAGCTTTTCTTATTAGGAGCAAGCTGTGGCAGTTCCTTAAAGCCCTCAGCGTTGACTGATACTTACTTTTTATTTCTTGACTTATGTTCTAGGTGTTACCCCTCTACATAAATAACACATTCTGGCAACATAGCTTTTTGATCTTTATGTCTAATAGCTGTTTATTTCTTTGCAGTGATGGATTTAATGTGAGGATCCCTTTGCCAAGCGCCTTGTTTGATTTGTTGCCACGAGAGATCCAAAGCGGCATGTTACTGAGGGTTCAGCCTGTTCTCTTCAATGTGGGAATCAATGAGCAGCAAACCCTAGCAGAGAAGTATGTATTCTGTCATGCAAGCTCAGCCTTACTGGTGGCTCAGCAATCTCCTGTTCTCATGGCAGTATGTGTCTATGGAGTTGCACTGTTGCATTACTAACAGTGATTCAGTTTCTCCAGGACACAAACAAGGGAAGACTGAATGGAGCTGTCAAATACAAAACAAACAAAAGGAGGTCCTTCTTTGTATGGCATGTAGCTATAGAGCTCCTTACCTCATGGGTTTGAGTCTAGTGCAGGTTTATGTGGTTCAGAAGTGGATTTACAGAGGAGGAAATCTGTCATGGGCTCTTTAACACAGAGGTGCTGCTTGTGACTGGAGACTTCTGTGAGTGACAGATCACTAGAGGGTGAGAGATCATTCTGAGTATTGTTGTGTATTTGCCTTCTTGCTTTTGCACTCTCCTCTATACTCACTCTTCTGGCCACTGTCAAAAACCAGGATTATGGGCTAGATAGACCTTTGCTTTAACATACCCTTGTAGTACTTATGTAATGCAACACTGTTCTTGTAAAGCTGGAAAATGTAATTATGAAATTATATTTGCTAAGGAAACTGATCAGTTTTGGAGGAGCCACCAGAGCTTCCCTCTGTTATGGCCGTATCCTGTAAAGAATACATTGACAGAGCACTGCTCTAATGGAGAACTCCAGTGAACTCAGGGATATGCACGTACTCTTGGTACCAGGGTGGAGTGTGCAGCACAATGGTGGGCGACTAGAAAAAGTCTAACAAAGGCATTCCAGCCATTACTGCTGTCCTCTGTGACCTATAAAGGGATCCCAAGGTGGCTAGAATAGTTACAGATATCAACACTGTGTGTGTGTCTATGTATGTAGCTATAGCTAGATGGGGTGAATCATGCCATTGTTGACAGTATTTACAACGTTCATGGTTTATTACTCCTAGATCCATATTTCTTATTTACATATCTGAAGCCAAAGTTCCCAATCCTGTCTACTGATGCTATGGTTATTATTAGCTTATGAACTAAATGAGTAAATCCATTATGAAAAGTTTGAATTATGATTGACCAGGTGAGTATTTAATATTGAAAGAGAGACACAAAAGCCAAAAGTTTTAAAATACTATTTTCTACACGATTTTTCTTTCAACTTCCTTCCCACTTTTCTCCTCTCACTCACGTATTTTGTTTTTCTGTAATGAATCACTAGAGCACTTCTCTTTTACACTTTGCTGTGCATTTGAATGGTTAGGAGTTTCATGGGAGGAATCTTTAAACAGCTTTCTGGCAGTCATATTGCCAAGTGAAGTTATTTCGAAGAAGAGAAACCGTTTACCTTGGGCTTAACTGTTTCCTTCTCACCTTTTAAAGATTTGGAGACACCTCGCTGCAAGAAATAATTAACATGGAAAGCTTAGTGCGGTTGAATTCGTATTTTGAGCAGTTCAAGGAAGTTTTGCCTGATGATTGTAAGTATTTGATCGTTAATGGCGAATTGGTTGAATAGCACAGTTCAGTACTGTTTTTTTCATTTGTTTGCTTCATGTTAGTTGTTTAAATGTTGGTTATACATCAGCATTAGTAACCTCCAAGACGTGATGCAGCTCTATTTTAATGCACTAGTACTAAGTAGAGCAGATTCAAGAGTTTTAAAGGTCGGTCTGATTAACTTTCCTTTTTAAATTTATTTTTACTTTACATCTCTTTCAGAGTGACATTATGTACTGTATAAACATGCAGCTAGGCAGTTAGATTGCTATGAGGGGAAGGCATAAAAATGACAGGTTATAACAGCAGTGCTTTTTTGTGCTGTTTTGGGTCAGCACTTAACAAGGGTCCTCTGCATTTACAACAACTGCCAGTTTTTAGGAACTTCATCCCTTTCCCTCTGCTTATCCTTTGGCACTTTCTTAATAATTGTTGCATCTGCAGCCAGCAGCAGAGAAGTCTAGCACCTGGAAGAGACACAGTAGCCACAGTAGCTACAAGCTTGAATTTTACTGGTTGTGTAGGAAAACTTGCTTGTTACTGGTTTTTTTGGAGGCGCTGGCATAAATGTTATTTACATGTGACCACGAAAATGGTGAAAATTCATAGATTTGTTATTAGTAGTAATTAGTAAGCTAATTTCACAGGTCCCACAACTGCAGTTTTATTGCAGAAATACAAATGCAGCAACATGCAACAGGATTGTAAAAATTCTCACTGTTTAAGTATGTTATTGTACTTTCAGCTACCCTGGATTTTTTTTGATGCAGCTGAGAGCAGAAGCTGTTTCCCTCCTTCCAGACATTCATAATCTTGCATAATTAATTCTCTGAAAGTTTAGCTGAAAAACTTGCATTTTTATTATATAGTAGTCTAGCATCAGACTTTCTTGTAAAGTTCAAAAGTTAATAAATTTAAGGTGATTTTTGTTCAGCTTTTCTCCCTGTTACTTCATGTCTCTGTCTAGTCTTCCTATTCAGTTCCCATTCATCCCCTTCCTCTCCTCTTTTTTGTTTGCTTTTATTACTTCAATCTCTTCTCTCATCCCCAAACCTCTTATGTTGATCCAATCATCTTTTAGCTTTTGCCTTTTTTCCTGAAACTTTTTTAAAAATCCTGCAGTCTATTTTCTGTCCTGTCATTTGTTCCTGCTCTTTCCATGTTTTTTTTGAACTCTGTTTCAACTTTATACTTATTCTTCTCTGTTTATAAAGAGCACTGGTGCCACGACCCAGAGTTTCTCATTTACTGGTAGCACTTATGCCTTATGCCAGGGGTTTTTCTTCAAGTAATTTGAAGTTGTGAATAAGGCTGACGTATGGTGTTGGACAGATGGCATTAACATGCACCTTAACAGTGGCAAAACCCCCCAGATAGTCTTGCGTCCACCTGCCTTTTCTCCCTTACTCTAGTTACTTGTCATTATGCCGATCCCTGCCACATGAAAGGAGTACCACAAAGGGGGAAAATCTGCCCTCTGCCAAAACTTCCTTCTGCTTCGCTGTTTGTCCTGGGTAAAAGCAGACATATTGTGCCTGTTTTGCAGTCCAGCTTAGACAAATGGTCTGTGGTTATAACATGAAGCAGAAGTTTTAATTAGAAATGTGAAGAACATATTGAGGGTATCCCAGCAGGTGTGTTAGTGATGCTCTGTGAAAAGCTGAGACTATATGGACAAACATGGTACTGTGCTTGTCATAAGGAAGGTCTGAGGGTGTATTTTGTACCTTCTCTGTGGTGACATTTAGGATGTACAAAGTGAGACATACTTTTCCATGAGCCCTTGTAAAAAGAGAATTACATTTTACATTTAACTGTAAAATAGGTGGTTATTATGACCAGCCGGTGGTGTAGTCTGTGGTAAATAGAGGCAAAAGAAAAATCAAACAGATCATTCTAGGGGACAAGGGGCCCAGAGAAGTATCTGCTGACAAGTTGTGGGAAATGTCCCCTTCAGAAGCAATACACAAGGAAAGTTTCTTTCCACTGTCCTTGTCCCTGCGTTCTTAAATCTAAGCACTGCAGAATTTCTAAGAAGTTAATTACTGTCTTTGCTTCATTAACTTCTTGTCCTTATTCCTTTAGCTCTCCTTGTCTTTAGAAATACTGGGGAGATGGTCTGTGCCCTTCTCTTGTTTACAGATACTGCTTTCTTTCTATGTATAGAATTCAAGCAGAGCAGACCAGAATAGGCACATTACTGCTAATCATAGAATAGAATCATAAAATCATTTAGGTTGGAAAAGACCTTTAAGATCAAGTCCAATTGTAAACCCAACACTGCTAAGTCCACTGCTAAACCATGTCACTAAGTGCCATATCTACACATCTTTTAAATACCTCCAGAGTGGTCACTCTACCACTTCCCTGGGTAGCCTGTTCCAGTCTACTGCAACCCTTTTAGTGAAGACACTTTTCCTAATACCTGGTTACCCAGTCTAAACCTCTCCTGGTGCAACTCAAGGCCATTTCCTATTGTCCTACCACTTATTACCTGGGAAAAGAGAATGACACCTACCCTACTACACCCTCCCTTCAGGTAGTTGTAGAGTGCAAGAAGGTCTCCCCTGAGCCCCCTTTTCACCAGACTAAATAGCCCCAGTTCCCTCAGCCACTCCTCATAAGGCTTGCTCTCTAGAGTCCTTAACAGCTTCTTTGCCCTTCTCTGGACACACTCCAGCATCTCAATGTCCTTCTTGTAGTGAGGGTCCCAAAACTGAACACAGTATTTGAGGTGTGGCCTCAACAGTGCCAATCACTTCCCTACTCTTGCTGGTCACACTATTTATGATACAAGCCAGGATGCCACTGGCCTTCTTGGCCACCTGGGCACACTGCTGGCTCATNAAGTGCAGGACCCAGCACTTGGCCTTGTTGAATCTCCAAAATTGGCCTCAGCCCTTCAATCCAGCCTGTCCAGATCCTTCTGTAGAGCTTCCTACCCCCAGGCAGATCAATACTCCCACCCAACGTGGTGTCATGTGCAAACATGCTGAGGGTGCCCTCAATACCCTCAGCATGATCATTAATAAAGATTTAAACAGAACTGGCCCCACTACTGAACCCTGGGGAACAGCACTTGTTACCAGCCACCTACTGGATTCAACTCCATTCACCACAACCCTTTGGGTTGGTTTTTTTTTTACCCAGCAAAGGGTACACCTGTTTAAGCCATGAACAACCAGCTTCTCCCAGAGAATGCTGTGGGAGACAGTGTCAAAGGCTTTCCTGAATTCTAGGTAAACAACATCCACAGCCTTTCCCTCATCTGCTAAGTGGGTCACCTTGTCATAGAACAAGATCCGGTTAGTCTAACACACAATTTGCTGTGAGAAGATATGTGGTCCAAAAATAAAACCTCATATATCATCTGTATGGGGTTATTTTTGTCACATAGTCATTTTTAACAGTGCATTCCTCTGTATTTATCCAGTCACAGCTTTAGTTGGTGTCCTCTGTAGTTAGTCCTTGAAAAAAAAAAAAGACAACCTATTTAATACTTGTCATTGATTGTCTTGAGTATCTTGCTACATATGTAAGAGATGATGTGTAACACTGAACATGTAACTACTGAAAGCACTCCAAAATCTTAAAGAATAGCAACTAATTTATTTCCGGTTAGTGACATAAATACTAATAAACAGATCCTGGCAGTGTGGTGTCCTGATGGAGAGGGTGTTTCTTGTAACTGAAAACTGGCCAACTTGCAAATTTAAAATAAAAAATGTGAGCAGAATATAAAATATCTTCAGGGTTTCTATGGATATATGCATGATATCCTGTCACCTCTAAGGGTCTATAATACAGGCAGTTACATGTTTATAGACAGTTCTGAACAATGTGTGAACAGGTACATCTGTGACACACAAACCAAGGTACTGTACCACTCTTGCTTCCTTTGTTCACTCTGTTATTATATTGCTATCAGATTCTGAGCCCCTGAAGTTTTAAATAACTTGAATGTATATATCCAATTGAGCTTAACTAAACTTGTTTTAATTAAATTTGTTTTGTTGGTGGCATTAAGTAATTAAGAATTGGATGAATGGTAAGCTTTGATAGTTTCAAGAAAACACATTTGTGTTTGCAACAGACATGCAGGAACGCTTTCCACGTAACTTATCTTTGTGAAAGTGTTGAATACAGATAAATAAGTGGAGTTGGTTTTGTTTGTTTTATAGGTCTACCTCGATCTCGTAGTCAGACGTGCCTGCCTGAACTGTTAAGATTTCTGGGACAAAATGTACATGCAAGGAAAAATAAGAATGTTGATATCCTTTGGCAAGCTGCTGAGGTATTTATTAATCTTAAGCATCTCTGTATAGCTCAGCTGATTTTCTGTATGCATATGTATTTTCTCCTCTTTTATTACCCATATGTTCAAAAATCTTCATTTGCTTGCACATAGCTTGGAAATGCTGACAGGTTAAATCTCCTCTAGAATGAGACATGGGGAAATAAAATGTGTTTTCCACATCACTATTTTCCCTACAACTCATGAAACAAAATTCTGCTCTCTCAAAGATGACAACTTTTGACATCAAAGTCCTACCCACCATTGGTGTCTCTCTAAGAAAAAGTACAGATGTGTTCTCTGACAGAAGGTTATGCATGAGGAGGGAATGATGAATTGTATATCCTGTTTCTAGATATGCCGCAGACTAAATGGTGTTCGATTTACAAGCTGCAAAAGTGCCAAGGATAGGACTGCCATGTCGGTCACCCTAGAGCAGTGTTTGATCCTACAGCATGAACATGGAATGGCTCCACAGGTCTTCACCCAGGCTCTGGAGTGTATGAGGAGGTAAGAGTTTGACTGTGTCACTTATCCCTTAATGAGGAACCATGCAAACTGCAGAGGAGCAGTGGTCTCTGTTTCTATCAAAAGGAAAAAAAAATAAAGTCAGAAAACTGCAAAACTGACTGCTAGAATTCATCCCTCCCTTGCATGTGTTAGTGAGTTGCATATGCTAAAGCTGGTTGTTACCAGATCTGTATCAGATGGGCTTTAGTTTTCGGTAGTGAATCAGGAGTCTTCAGAGAAGCATGTAAAAACATGTTTTCAATTAATGCTGAGCTTACAGAACAGGAAAGTGGTGCTTCTTCGGAAGTTGTTTAATGATGAGGTTACCTGAACTGTCACAGCACTGGGTTTCTTGTTCTAGATCAGGCAGATTTCTCAGGGATGAGCTGTCTTTTATTCCTGGAAACACAGACACCTGCAGTTTGCACTGGTTTGCCACTTGTATTCTTTAGCAGTGAAACACTGCTCACTAGGCGAAATGAGTGTTTCACAATACAGCAACCAAATGTCATCACAACGTGTCAGTGTGCTGTTGTCATATCAATAGAATGATGTTCTGTATTCTGAAGCAGCAGAGATGTTTGCAGAATTAAATACTATACTAAAGAACAAAACAAGAAAATCTGTTCACTGTTGTTCAATGCCTTGTTTCAAGCACTGCTGGAAAACTCCGTAACTCACATACCAAAAGAAAGGATAAGAAATCTAGCTTTAGTCTTTATCAGTGTAGTTCAACAATGCTGTTCAGTCCTGTTTTTCAACATTCACTCTTACTGAATGTACTGTACTGTGTGTCTTCTCACCAAATTCTCTAGAGTGTTTAATTCTCTTATCCTTTCTGTATGTTTTTGCTGTTTGACCCTTTCTTACGCTTCAGTTACCTAGAAGGAAAGTGTCTCGTATAATAACACTTGCAGGCTCTTAAACTAATAATTTGTTTTTCATATCTACATTGGATGTCACTGGACTTTTTTAGTTTCACTTTTTTTGCTGCACTTTTTGCTGCATTGTTAGAGAGTTAGTACAGTACATGAAAATTGTATTCAGAGACTAATTAACCTTGATGTTAGAAATAAAACTTTGAACAGCTTTACGAGGGAGAAGTTATTAACTTAAAAAGGAGCTACGTGGCTCTCAAATATCTTTATTTAAATGATGCAACTTGTCAGCTTAGACACCTGGAAGAAAAAAAGGTTTGTTGAACAATTATTTAGTAAGGATAAAAACTTAATTAATATAATACTAGGAGCTTTGTTCCTTTATTTAAATTAGTTACTGAGTTAATGTTGGTGTTGCTTTTTTTTAATGCAGTCATGGACACAGTAGAGACAGAGGTTAATAATAACATTGTTTTGAACCTTCAGACTATCAGTTTAATATAACACAGGATCAGATAAAATGTTGACCCCAGAAATGCATTACTTTATGTTGACCTACACAGGGATATTGAAGGAGAGCCAATTTAATCAAAACCTTTGGCTCATGTGTTCTAGCAACATCAGGGACTTACTCTGACAGGTGAAAGACGTGACTTTCTCTTCCTGTGTTGAATCTTTGACTGAAAGAAGTTGTGCAGAACAAATACTGACAAGTCCTGAAGGAATACTAAGATTAGACCATTCTTCAAGCCCATCACTCTTTCTTTCTCACATCTCATTGCTCTTTGGGGTAAGTGGTTGTGTTTTTAAAATTAGTTGCCAGTTCTGCTCAGGAGCAATGGCACAGAATTAACAAAGCTTAACGTGAGAAATAGGATTATGAAAAAATATATAGGAGTCCAGCTCCAGCCTAACCCATTTCAGCCTGGACAGGATGATCTGACCTAGATGATAGACATAAGAAGTGAAAGGGTAGCAAATTATTTCCAGAGCATTCAGAAAACTTGGGTGTTTCTTTTAACTTGGATCTTTTATTTGTGTAACTGTACTGGAAGAGAAAGACAGTTCAGTCTTGAAGACTTCTGAAGTTTCTGGAGCAGTTGGAAGGACAGGGAAGAAGTACTGTTAAGGTGTGGGCTCAAAGAAAGTATTTCATCTTTTCTCTCCTGGTAACTTTCCAGAGAAGAAAAGCATCCTTGCTTACACTGTTCTTGAAAATTAAGCAAGCACCCTCTTTTTCCATGTGATGTTGGCCTTCAAAAGTGTTAGTTCCCACTTACTTGTCCTCAGGGGCTTCCTTTCCTTCCTAGTGTTGTAATAATTATCTATCCATAGTAATGATGTTTAGTGAGCATGGACATCAGGGAGGGAACATTGAGTGCTCATTGTAGATTCTTGTGGAAATTCACAAATACAAGTTTGTGGCTTTCACCTTAGAAACAGCTATCTTTTTGGAATAAATTCACTTTTCTGTAAAGAAGTCACAGCTTTTCCAGTCTCAAATCAAATATATGGTAACTCACAGCCTACAAATAGTAAAATATCGTAATGTTATATCTGGAAGTCCAAGCTACAGAGGAAACCAGTACCTGGCCAGTAAAGGCAGCTCAAGAGTCAAAGTCCAACTGGATCATATAGCTTCTTCCATCTGCGGCAGTGCCAGCACTCCCCACTAGACCTGTGACTCCCTGCTCTCCCCCTACCAGATTACTGTCCTGTCAGATAGGCCAGTGGAGCTATTTGTGTGAATATGCTCTAATCGAGTTTCATTTGAAGTCAGCTTGGGTAGCAAAATCCTTTACGTGTTTAAGGTAGCCCAGCTCATTTTCATTAAACCAGTTAGGATGTTGCAGCACAAGCAGTTCAGCCAACAGAGAAGGGTTGTCTCTGATAGAGATAAACAGCTGGAAATGGGTGAGGAAAATACTCATGGTACTGACTAAAAAGACTACATAGAAAACCCCTGACCATCATGTCTGGCTATGACCTAAAACAACCATGGTAAAAAGTTTGGTTGGATTTCTTCACTGGTTGACCTGCTTTAAGAAAAAAAATTGTGGTGGGTTGTCACCTGCCGGACATCCACTGAGTCACTCTCTCACTCCCCTTCCTTAGCAGGACAGGGGGAGAAAATATGGTGAAAAAGCTTGTGAGTTGAGGTAAAGACAGGGAGATCCCTTGCCAGTTACTGTTACAGGAAAATAGACTCAGAAAATTAATTTATTTGGATGATAAGAAACAAAGACAAAAAATAAAACACCTTCCCTCCATAATCCCTTTTGTCCCAGGCCCAAGAACTTCACTCCTTTGTTCCTACTCCTCTACCTCCTCCCTACACTGAGCAGTGCACAAGAGATGGGGAATTGGGGTTTGGGGTCAGTCCATAACAGCTTCTCCTCTCTGATGCGCCTTCCTCCTTGCTCTCTTCCCACACTTCAGTGTGGGTCCTTCCCACAGGCTGCAGTCCTTCAGGATAAACCTGCTCTGTATGGGCTCTCCGTGGGCTCTAGTTTTCTTCAGGAAATATTCACCTGCTCTGCCATGGAGTCCTCCATGGGCTGCAGCATGGATATCTGCTCCACCATGGTCGTCTCCATGGCTGCAGGGCACCTGAGCACCTTCTCCTCTCCTTCCCTGACTTTGGTGCTCACAGGGCTGTTTCTTACATCTTTTCCCATCGCTCCTCACTGCCATGCAGGATTTTGTCTTTTCTTACACATGCATTGTCCAGGGGATCACCAGCTTGGCTGAGAGGCTCAGCTGTGCCTGCAGTGGGTCTGTCAGAGCTGGCTGGAAGCAGCTGTGTCTGGCCTGGGGCAGCCCCAGCCTCTCCTCACGGAGAGGATTCCCATATGCAACCTGGATTAGCAGGGAATTTGCTTTGTCCTTTACCCTGGTCCTATCCTAGAGGTAGTCTGCTGACGCGTGTTTTAAGATACTGTACAATATGGTATATTTGGTATTTCCAAAAGGTGACTTTCACCCCTCAGATGGAAGCATCTACATGGGCCAACAGTGACAAGGAAAGCAGTTTCCAGCTCTTGCCTCCATTCCCACTGTATGTCTGTGCACATGTCTTTGTGTAAAATTGAGTAGCTTGATACTAATTATTAATGCTGGAGATGTGGCGTGTGATGTTCGTAGTGGCATCTTGTCATTTTGAGCCTTTCTTCCTTTGCCTCTCCCATTGTTTTACTTCCTTATCTATATCCTAAAACACTTTTATTCCTCCAGACTAATCTGTTAAGACTTTATCCACCGCTTTCCAGTCAACATTAGCTTTCTGCTTACTGATTCTTCTGCCCACCCCCATACCCCACTCCCTGCTGCTGCAAAGATAACTGGCATTTGCAGGCATCATAAATCAATCTGTTCTTACCCAGTGCAGGCACCAGAATTGAAAACAAATTCTGATCACCAATTTGGATGTGTTAATCCAGATCAAAAATGCAGTTGGTTTAGTTCCCTGCCCACCTAATACCATTTGACTTGAAGTGTCATCAGCATTTGAAGACAATTTTTCTCTTTCACCACCTCCACAGTATCTCTGATGTCTTCCAAGACATTGTCTGTTGGTTACCTAACCTTGCTACGCAACCAGCAAGGTTATGTATCGCCTTTCATGGATGGAGTGAGTACACTTGTTCTAACAGGATCAGGCTCACAGGTTGCATTTAGTTGTTTCTTTGTAAACTAAAAATAGAGTTGAACTGCTCAGGGTATAAGAGTGACTCAAAATGAAACACCACGCTACAAAGCCTGCAGGGGTGTTCTCCACTGTAGGCCTGTAGTGCTCAAAGCAAGGTAGAAAGCGGGGACATGATGAGATGGGCTGAGCGGCGCGTCTTGCCTTCACACACGTATATTGAGGCCCTTCAGAAACGTGCATTTGGAAAGCGTATTGATACACACTTGAATTCATGTTGAAGCAGAAAAATAAGTGGGTGGTTTGGGGGTTTTTGTTTACGTATTGAGCAGGTAGTTAAGAGGCTAAATTCTTTCACTGCAGCCTACATGGAAAGATGTTTGAAAGGGTCAAATACTACAATGGTTATTCATGTTCAGCTTGCTTTTCAGAGCTCCACTTCTTTGCAGCATGCGGAAGCATGGCAGAGCAGCATGGGATATTATTGCTTGGTAATCTGAAAGAGTGAACATGGAAAACCATTTATGTTCAACCTACATGTGTTTATTTTCAGTAGACTACAGTACTTCTTTCTTATTTTTCTCTTTTATTCTCTTTCCCTCTCTTTATTTCTAATTGTGCTGATACATATTTTTGAGATGTTTTTCCACGCTTTCTTTACTTCATCTTCTGGTTTTGTTGTGCTTTCTTCCATGTTTTTTCATTTTCTTGACCACCTTGTGTTGCCATCTCTTTTTATACATTCATTTGCATGTCCGTCTTCCTTTCTGTTTTATTTTCCCTCCTCCCAACCTTCTTCCTTTTCACAGCATTGGAACACGGGAGATAGTCACCCAGAAGAACTTGAGTGGCTTGGTGCCCATCCGAGATTTCAGACTAGATCCCAGCCTCCTCTACTCTATTCCTTTACTAGCTCTCAGCCCCAATTTACTGATTGTGTGGCTGTTTCTGAGCATAGCATACCTGGTGGCCAGATTACGTTGCAAATGAAGATAAGGTTAAAAAACCAAAAACAAAAAAGTGCTTGAATGTGTATTGCCACTTGGTACCTGCTGGACAAAGGAATGCGTCATAGCATTGTCTGCCAAGTATTATTATTATGCCTTACAGTTTTACGTTTCTATTGTACTAAACTGTAAATATACATCAAATTATTTTATCAGAAAGAACTGTATTGAGACTTTAAATTATTGTTCTGCTTTCAGTGCTTGTAACATAGTCTGACATTGGCCTGTTACCTCGCTACTTTAGCCGGCCTGAAGATCTCTTACCAAATACAGTTTTGTGTTACTTGTTTCATGTATTCCAGAGAAAGGAACTCTGTCTGAAAAGAATTTATATCTTTTTGTATATTTAAGGTGTATGCTAATCTTGCCTTTCATTTTTACGAGGTATGAAGGGAAAAATAAAAACGTGGGTGGGATTTATAAGAAATTGTAAGAAATTTATTTAAAGAAATAAACCAATTTCTACCTTCATTTCAAAGCATAATATCCAAATTACGTTAGTGAACAGTTTGTAGAACCATAGTCCTGTTCCTTTCTCATGGTTAAGTATGTTCTAATAGACTAGTGTACACACTCAAAAAACAACTTGTGGTGCGCTGCATGCAGAATTATTTCATTCTATTTTGTAGATCTGCATTTTGTGATGTATTAAAGACATAAAGAGAATGACTTGTGTTAGGAAGAGGATGTAATTGGCGTTAGCCTGCTAGTGATCCATTATCTGTTTCGGGTGCTCTGTTTATAGAACTTATTCTGAAACAGGGTCAATATCATCCTAGAAGTTACTGGTCTTTAATACTTGAGGCGAGAAGAGGGAGATGGCAGTCAGCTCCCTCGGTAGGCAGGTTTGAGGTTTTCCACTGGGCTTTGTTTTAGTGACACTAGACTAAATATTACTGTTATTTTCCATTTTTAAGTGTTGGACAGCTTTAATAAATTATGACGTTGATAGTGACTTAGAGGTAAACAAATGATGGTAAGTTAACGTTTGTTTAAGTGGTGAGACTAAAGCAGCCTGCCTCGTGTAGTCACGCAGAATAATTGCAGGTGAAAGTTGATCATCATTTATATATAACATCAAACTGGGAGATTTTGTTGATGCAGTGGTCTGGCAGAGCTTGTCAATAGCAATAGCTGATCAAAAAACCTAACCTCATTTAATGTAGTTTGCTAAATTCATAAAGGGATTTACTTCGCTTGGTGCCTGAAATGACAGAAAACTGGGCTTCGGAGGAGAACTCTTCTAGTACTGTGATTTCTATTTTCTACTATTATTAACTTGCTCCAAAAATGTAGGTAGCTAGAGCTTATATTATCACTTTTAATGGAGTTTGAAAGCTTCTGAGACAGATAAGCTTAAAAAAAGAAGAGCACAGTTAGGATAAATACTAGAGTAAAATCCTAAATTTCATGAATATTCTAGCAAAAAAAAAAGTGGTTATAATTGTGTCTTCATGAAATCAGACTGTACAGTACACTATCTCTTGGTATTTTTCCTCATTATTCTTCCAATTTTGCTTTAAAAAGAAAAGTAAACAAACGTAAAGATATATATATATATATGCATTTAAGCGTGTATCCTATTTGTTTTCAGTTGCAATGAATTTAGGAAAATCCTACTGCTGATGAGATTTAATATCATGGTATGATGGTATTGGACATACCCATGTCCCGTGCTGATATCTAGTACCACTGTGTCTCCGTACAAATCATCTGTTATTTCTGATTAACACTGGTTCGTTTGCTATGGGTACCAAAATCTGCCGTTTTGAAAAGTGAGCAAATGTCAGGTTGGACTGTGGCCTTGTTCTTGCAATGGGATGAGTGTTCTGGGTTTGGGCCAACAAGATGTGAAAGTAACTTTAGTAGGTACACACCTCTGAACTCCCTGGGATTATTAGTCTGTTTAAATGAAGTATGCAGGCTTTGCTCATGACTATCATCAGGGTTGCACTAAGACCACCCTTAAATTAATCCAGAATGGAAGCCTGCGTTTTCTGAAAACAATGTAGATTTTTTTGTCTTTAATGTTTGGTAGAGAGATGAGTCTTCATCTTTTTTTTTGTTTTTTCTTTTTTAGCTTGGTCTGTGCTTACATTGAGGGAGTTCAGATTTAAAATGCTGTAGTGCATACTGCTTATGTGCCTCCAGCAGAGGAAACATGGCACAGGAAATGGTGTGTGAAAACACATCTTTGTCACCATCTTTGTGGCCCACCTGTGCCACAGAGGGATGTGGGCAATAACCAGATGCAGTGGAATGAATTACGAACAGAGTGATTCACTTTGGACTGAAAGTGCTCCTCTGGCATCCCATATTTGCTAGTTAAACTTACTGGTTTTGTTAGTACTCTGAACGATAATTTGTGTAAATTCATTTTTGATGAATCTATTTGACTGCAACACCCTGGGGGGGGGAAGGGGGGGCTCTCTGTAAAACACAAAACCATGACATAAAAATAGTGTTATCATGTACGATCCATTCTATAAAAGACAGGCACAGAATGTGCTTCGTAGAGGAATTTCAAACTTACTTAAACTGTTTCTTAGAGCAAAAAGTGATGATGTTTTAAGTCACACTAGGTGGTACATAGAAAACATGGTTACAGTCAGTTTAATTAACCAAAATTAGAAGAACGATGAGGTCAGTAAGAGCAGAGATCTTCCAAACTGAAGCAGAATCCAAACCTTCCATCTGAATCAGATGACTACAGTTTACCTGGTAGATGCTGCAGCCATCTCCAGGACAGGAATAATGTGACATTTCTCCCATCAGATGGTGTACTGTACACTTTGCCATGAAGTTCTAGTATTAAATCATTGCTTAAGTTTCAGTTCTCTATCAGGGACATACATTCTTCTGCAAGCCTGGATTGATTTATAATATATGTATTTAAAAGATAGTGCTTCCTCTTTGTACGTCTGTTTTTGGATATACTCAAAGGAACTCTGAAGTAGATTACAAATGTAAAGAAGCCTTATAACTGGAGTAGTTTTTTTTTATTGTAGCACAGAACCTCTTTGTAATGTGGGGCAGTTGCACCAAAACACTGGGTAAAAATCAAATTCTGCACAGCTTTGTTTCATTGGGGTGGTGACTGTCAACTCAGCGGATCTTTTTTTGCACCTACGCAAAGCTGCTATTTCATTATTAAGTTTTGGGGTTTTTTTTAGGCTGTGTTGGTTTTCAAGTCAATTTCTGCATGCAGAGGTAACTGGAAAGTCATTATTTTTCTATCAGATCTAACCTTTAAGTAAGTACGGATAATACAGACATACAGGGAACAGTAAAATCACTTTAGAGCTCTTCCTGAAAGAACAGCAGTCTTTCTTGTTCAGCTTGATGTACTAATAAATTAGCAGAACTGCTTGTAAGCAATCTCTTGAGATCCCCTGTGCAATGAAGCGGCGTGTGAACTCCACAAGAGCGTACCCTGAAATACATGAAACCATTGTGAAGGAACTTTCTCAGTAGATGCGCTGCTGCTTTTTAGAAATGCAAAACTAGCAATCAGACATAGCATGTGTCCATTGTGTGTGCTTCTTACTAGCATTGTATGATGAGTCATCATCTTTAATATTTGCAGTGGCAAATTTATTAAACGCTCATTAAATATAACCAACTTTTTGTTAATGCTATAAAATAACCAGTTCATTTCACCTTAGTTTAAGTCTTTTTTTTTTTTTTTTTTTGCCTTTTTACTGCTGTCATTTTTTGTGCTTGTTTTTTTTCCCCAGTGAGGGTTGTCGGCGAGAAAATACAATGAAGAATGTTGGATGTCGCAAGTATGCATTTAATTCCCTGCAACTGAAGGCTTTCCCAAAGTATTACAGGCCTCCAGAAGGAACTTATGGAAAAGTTGAAACATAAGCATACTATGTCCTTTATTCGCTGTTCCATTAAAACATGTGGATACACTGTAGGTTAATCCATGATTTTGTCATCCAGAAGAGATCAGTAACCTTTTTGTACGTTTCACTAGGTTATACAGAGCATGTTACTTGCGGAATTGGAATCTATAGTAACAATTATTCTGACACCTTAGCTTGAGAATAGTGTGATGACTCTCTGCCCGTTTCAATAGCCTTCAGTGTACGTCAGGTGAACAGGTATTGTGCTACTTAATAACGACCTGTATGCAAATAGCTAGGGACCTCCTGGATGGGCAAGGACTCTAGGAACGGCATGAGGCAGCTGTGTCACCTAACGTCTTTTTATACTGAGTTGACTTGAGATTGAGCTTTTCATAAACTTTTTAAAACTGAGAGTAAAACTCAAAAGTTGTAAATAAAAAGAGGCGGGATCCTAGACAGTCTAATAGCTGTCGAACGCATTGTTACAATCAAGAAACAGAAGTTGAGCTTGAAAAAAAATCGGCACAATAAAAGCCAGGAGTATAACTTGTTTTACTGTATATAAGATGCCATCTTCTTCTGTGAAATTAATGATATATCAAAGGCCAGGCATATGAGGTCTAGTTTCTAGTTCTGTCCAAATAAAACAAACTCCTGACATCTTCGGCAGATAAGGATTTGGGCACACATCTTAACTGGTTTTCAAACGTGTTTCAGAAACGTGATGATGCTTAGCCGTTAATGCCAGCAACAGTTCCCCCTGCCCTTCCCCACTGTAAGGCAAGTGCGACGAGCCAGTTGCTCAAGCTGCACGTGACCTGTCCAGTGTGTTCCATGGTGTTGTATATTAATCAACACATTTTTACCCGTGGCTTTTTATATCACTTCTGAATTGTAAGCATTAGTATCTCGGGGGGTTACATTTTTTTTGATTGGCGTTTGATTTTATTTTTTTTTCCCGTATCAATTTTGTACCTCAGTACAGAAATGGTCAAAGTGCCCAACAGATCCCCGTTACTCCATTACCCAAACTGGTTTCTGTTTACCTTTGCATTTTACCTGGGCAGATGTTGAGAATCCAGGGTGGGACATATGACTGTTTTGGGGGTATTTCCGAGGAAGGTAGCAATGCCCTGTGATGGTAGAAAGGAACTGCTCGTGTGCTACTGCTAATGCGCAAGAACCTCAGACGTGTTCCTGCTTATGACTAAGGTGATCAGTTCGATAGCGTTTAATAAAAAATGTTCGACAGATCTCCTCAGAAATAATCTCCTAAAAAATGCCTTTGAAGCTAAGATACCTTTTTAAAAAGCAGCTAAATGTTCATTTCCAAATTTTAACTTTAATTTTAAGTCATCTCTAGCTAGCTTCGTTCAGCGCACTGTGCCCTTTCCTTCTTGATTTCTAAGGATGGAAGCTTTAGAATAGAAAAATCTGCTCATTTGTTCTTGTGAGAGTAGCAACAGCCAGGTAAGTATATGGCTGTTTTCTGATTTCTTGCTCCCTCTCACTGATGTTTGTCTGTGCTGTCACTGCTCTATCAATCAGTCATGTTCATTCTGCTCCCATGCAGGTTTGGGGGATCCAGGTCTAGCAGTTTTTGCATTTTGCTTTTTGCAGTTTAACACTGAGCAGCATGTCCCGAAGCCAGGCCAGAGAGCTCTGCTGAACTAGGTCGTTACCGTTGTTTCAGTCTCTCTAGGATAACAAAACACAGAATCCTTTGCAAAATCGGTGTATTTTAGTACCTATCCCAGGAACAAATCAACTACAGTACAACTTTCCCTTGGAAACTTTACAAACCCTGCTTGACGATTGATAAATTAATGTTGATTTTATTTTATTGCTAGTAGGTAAACAAATGTATGGCGAAAACTTTTCAATGGGATCGCTTTGGACATGTTATTCCATTAGTTCTGCTCAACCTTCAGTCCCTGGCCCATTATTAAATGCTACATTTATTTTTGTATAAATGATACTCTTTATATCTTTTAGTTTTTATGAGTTGATAATTTTATTTTGTATATTTCAAACATAGTTTATTATATTTTAAGTCCTGTATTGTTACACTAAAAATCTTCCAATGTTCAACTTCAGAAGAAAATAACAAGAGGTCTGTTGTAACAATTAGCAGAGCCACTCTCTTCGACTGTGGCCAACAATCATTAGATCTACTCTAGAGCTTAGCTTTATTTATTTTGTATACCAATGTAATCGGAAGAAGTTGCTGAATTTTCTATGTGCACGGTTTTTGCTCACCTTCTTAAAGTGGTGGAATACCAGTCTCAAGTACTGCTTTGTTTTGTTTAAAATACTCTGATTTCAGTACGCGGACACGTAAAGCATCGTTGTCCAGCTAACATTTTATATCACGCCATTGTCAGTACGTGCACATCGACGGGCTTGTTTCAAGGGCATAAGGAACAGTAAGATCTCGAGGAGTTCATCCAAAAGAAAAACTGTGAAACTTGAAATCCACATGGGACGCTTCACAAGGGTGGAGTAAGCTTTTCTGTTGCACAGGAGAGGCGAATTTAAGGATTACTGTAAAATGAAGTTCTGTCTAATGTTCTTTTTTGAGTACATTTTTTAAATTATAAAACATACAAAGGTAAAAAAAGAAAACTGTTGCCAAGTATGTTCTGTGTATGTTCCGTGAAAGTACCTACAGCACAGTTGCCTTTGGTTTCATTTATACATGTAAAATTATTGTATAATACAACTCTGTTTTGTCCCCGCACAACTGTATTTGCCAAGCTTTGTGCATTGAAATATTTTTATTTATTTGTTTTTGGGCAGTATTAATATATCATAAACATATGGCTACTGTTTTATATATTCTAGTTCATCCAATCCATGTATGCTGTAAATGTGCTAGTCTCTAGGGTGAAAACCAATAAAGAACTGACAAGAGTAACAAATTGCGGCTTATTTTTAATTTGCAGTAAATGAAAACAAACACTTTCAGGTTCCTTGACTCGCTGCGGCTTTATCCGTGGGAGAATGTATTGGGCTGAGTTGTGCGTGGAGATATTTCACACAGATACACAAGTCAGGAAGTAGTTACTTCTAAACCCTGCTACAAAACAGCTGCCATCAGTTTTCTGTAGCAGTTTGTCCCATGTGCTGTACATTTAGCAGCAACAGTTCAACAAAGAAGCAGTGTGAGATCTTTTTTTTCCTTCCTTTTATATACTTTCTCCATGAATCTTCTGTAAGACCTTCCCAGGCTTCGTTCTGTGTTTTTCACTCTTCCTTCTGTTAACAGACTTCCTTCTCTGCTGCTGCTTCCCCTTCTGCCAGCTCGTCCCTGCAGCTGCTTTAGGAGTTGTGCTGCTACTTTTCAGCAGGGATGGGTTGTCATGTTGGTTGTCATCTTGATTTCAGGTTAAATAAATTTTGTATATTAGTGTAATATTCTGTCAGGGTCTAGGGTTGGGCTGGCCACTAGACGAATGACAGATGCTCTCTGCCCCCTTCCCCAAAGGGGAAGAGAAAGGGAATTAGAGAAATTTATAGATTAGAAAAGAAAACTAAAACAGCTTTAATGAAAATAATAATAAGAAAATGGAATATATACAAATATACACAAAATATTGGGGAGGGACTTTTTACAAGGGCTTGTAGTGATAGGATGAGGGGTAATGGGTTCAAACTGAAAGATGGTAGATGTAGATTTGATGTAAGGAAGAAGCTCTTCACTGTGAGGGTGGAGAGGCGCTGGAATAGGTTGCCCAGAAGTTGTGGATGCTCCATCCCTGGAGGTGTTCAAGATTAGGTTGGATGGGGCCTTGCACAACCAGGTCTTGTGGGAGGTGTCCCTGCCCATAGCAGGAAGGTTGGAACTAGGTGATATTTAAGGTCTCTTCCAACCAAAGCATTCTATGATTCTGTAAAACCAGTATCAAACCCTACCCCTCTGATGGCAACCACTTCACCATCACTAGTGCTGTGGAGCAAGCACTGGGGAAGTCCCGGACTGGGCTCAGCAGCAAATGGGAACCAGATTCAGGAGCTGGATTCTGAAACTGGATTCAGGAGCACATGGATCAGGATCAAAGGCAAAACGAGCAGAGGAGTCCCCAGATTCCAGCCGTTGAAGAAGAGAGCCTGGTCCTTGTGATCCCTCAGCTTTACACTGATGTGGTGTGTATGGGATGGAACACCTCGCTGGTCAGTTTAGGGTCGCCTGTCCTGGCCGCTCCTCCCCGCAGGTGCGGCCTTTCACTTTCTGCACCCCCTGATGCGGTACAGAGGAGTTAGCAGTGACCTGGGTCTGCACACACCAGTCCTTGGTAGGAACTCTAAACATCAAGTGTTATCACTGCTAGAAGCAGACACTGAAAACATGCTCTTAGCTTCAGAAAGTGCGGTCACTTAGAAGAGGCTGAGCTAGAAAGTAAAATCACTGGACAGAATTAGTTTGGTTCTAGCTCAAACCAGGACACGGGCAATAATCCAGAGCACTCTGATTTCTATAAAATATGAAGAATAGAACATAAAAATGTAATTCTACTGTCACTGGATGTTTGAGAACTGCCAAACGCAATTTTATTTGCGTGGAAGAGGATGGAGGACCACAGGTGAATCAGTTTTTCTTGTCACACAGAAAGAAAAACAGTCCCAGGAAAAAACCCCACTCCGCTTTCATTCAAAATGCAGAGAGAAGATGCCTGACAGGGGGGAATTCCTAAATTACAAATGCAAAATACACGTACGTACATGTGCGTATATATGCGTATCTGTGTTTCAAAAAACTTCATTTCGTGTCAGAAAACTGTAAAGCACTCTTTTTATTTTAAAAAAGTGTTGTGTTTAAAAGATGGCTGAAAGGTTGTAATATCTTTAAAGGGCATTCAGAGCTACTAGAGAAACTGTCACTTGCTTGAAGCTGACGTACGTGTACCCACAAAGGTTGTTCCATTCCAAACCCAACGTGACCGTGAAGCCAAGTTACCTGTGGAACTGTGGCTGTGGGAAGGGCATACATGTGTCCATGGGGTGTAAGTGATGCAATGGGGAGAAGCTGCTGGGAGCAGCAGTGACTGCGCGCCTTGGTGTGGAACCAGAACATGTTCCATCTCTTTGCCATGACTTTTGCTGTACTCCAGCCTTTGGGCAGGACCGGAGCTATGGCACCGCCTTCTGTGTACCAGCGCTTACTGCGCTTCAGAAAGGCTCTCCTGGTGTCACAGAGGTAATGTCTGCAATGGGTACTCTGGCAAAAGAGAGGAAATTTTAATACATGCAACACAAAAAAATACATGAGATAACAGAAAACCCGGAAGAATACAAGAAAAAAATAGCAAAACACTCTGTTTAAACCAGAAGAAAAGTCCTCGACAGAAGAACTTGTAGGTAATTTTGATGACAAAGAGTAAGGTTTTTCAGTTTGTGAATTCCTAAACCTTTCTGTGGCCCACCTCATAAATTTTGTATCTGTACATTGTTGCTGACTGCGTCTGGGTTTGTTTAAAAGTGCTCTCCCTGATTAATGACAAGCCTTTCAGGCTGTGAGTGGGAAAGCATTAACTCAACAGCAACCTCTTTTTCTCATGTTATTGTAAATGTGAGGCAAACTTTTTGCTCCCAATTAATGAAATATTTTGTTCATTGCACCTGACTCCCTCTAGCAGCATGATGGTGACGTAGAATGATTCAGGTTGGAAAAGACTTCTAGGATAATCTAGTCCAACCTTCATCCAACATCTCCCTAATACCTAGACCATGTCTCAAAGCAACGCATCTACCTGTTTTTTGAACACCTCCAGGGATGGTGACTCCACCCCCTCCCTGGGCAGCCTGTTCCAATGCCTAACCACTCTTTCAGTGAAGAACTTCTTCCTGATATCCAATCTAAACCTCCCCTGGCGCAACTTGAGGCCATTACCTCTTGTCCTATCACTTGTTACTTGTGAGAAGAGACCAGCACCAGCCTCACTACAACCTCCTTTTAGGTAGTTGTTGAGAGCAACAAGGTCTCCTCTCAGCCTCCTCTTCTCCAAGCTAAACAATCCCAGTTCCCTCAGGCACTTCTCATAACACATATTCTCCAGACCCCTCACCAGCTTTGTTGCCCTTCTCTGCACCCGCTCCAGCACCTCAATGTTCTTGTACTGTGGCTCCCAAAACTGGACACAGTACTCAAGGTGCAGCCTCACAAGTGCCATGTCCTACGTTATTCAGTAGTGCTCAGCTGATGGCATGAAAACACAGTTTATAGAGCCTGATATCCCTGGCAAGCATCCCATTTTTTTCTTTAGTTGTGCCAATACTAAGTTATATGTTATTTTGCAGTCTGCTCCTGTAATTTCTGATGTTTTCTGTATTCCACCCAGACTTTGTGGTGGCTGTTGTATTTGTGCATATACCCTAAGTATTCTGAATATAAAGTTCTGCAGAACTGTGTTTTACAGCATAAGGAACACGCTGTACATCCCCTAATGCAATGTATTGTCAAGTTTTGGTCCTTGTAGTCAAAGTACTTGAGATAACGTGCTCTTTAGTACTTAGTGTAGCACTTTGCACCTAACCCCAAATCCCTGTGCTGGTTGACAGTTCCTGAGGGAGTGGGATGGAGAAGCCTTCCCAGCCTCTCCGACCGTAACTGCAGCTGTAACCCCAGACCAGATCGCTCGGCCTGGAGTCAGTCACTGCTCCTCAGGCTCACTGAACGTTTGATTATTTATAAAGCTGGAAAGCTGAGAGAAATTACAATGGTTGGTGGGAAAGGCACTGCCTGGAACATGAATGGATTACACTGTGGCTGAAATCAGTGATCTGGGCTGGGAATGGTTTTTGTTTGTTTGCTTAGTGCTCTCATTAGGGTCATTGGAAACCTTTTCTGCTGAAACTACACAGGAATTCCTGGGAAAAACCTTTAGGTTTGGAAGTGAGTCCCAGCTGGATGGTAGGGGAGAAGTTTTAGAAAATTCTCTATCTAATTTAAAATTAAAATTTTGATGATAAGGAATATGGAACTGGAATATAAAACAGTTACTTAGCCACAGGGCCTCCAAGCCAGCCCTGGTTCTGGTAACTGTGACATATGCTTAATTAAATCCGTCTGCTCCTTCACGCAAGTTCATAAAGGTTTTTCAAAATGCACAGCAAAGAGGCAACTAAGCTCTTACTGCTGCCTAGGCCCTGTGCGAGGTGTGCTGACGTGCTGGTATGATGCAGAGAAAAACTGCCCAACTTGGGTGATCTAAGTCAGGACAGCTGCAGTTTTTATCCATTTAGTCATGAAGTAATTCACCAGCCATCAGCGTGTAACAAAAATAACAAGAAGGAGTAATTAACAAGAACAAAGTTATTCTCTTTTTAAAGGGAGCAAAGACCTTGGCCGTTCCTGCAGCAGGGAGGCCTGGCAGATCGTTTACACCTCCCCAAAGCCAGGAATGACCGTGATGCTGTTAGCCACACAAAACTGTCGTGGATGCGCCCGTGACTAGGCACACGTGTGAAATTTGGGAGCACTGTGGCACTCCACATGTGAAGTGACTCTACTCTCACGAGACCCCACCTAGAGTACTGCATTCAGTACTGGAACAGGTTGCCCAGAGAAGCTGTGGATGCTCCATCCCTAGAAGTGTTCAAGGCCAGGTTGGATGGGGCTTTGAGCAACCGGGTCTAGTGGGAGGAGTCCCTGCCCATGGCAGAGGGGTTGGAACTAGATGATCTTTAAGGTTCCTTCCAGCACAATCCATTCTGTGATGCTACGGTTCTACGAAAAGAGCTGTTAGTCTGTCAGGGGCCTTCTAACCACTCCCTCTCCAGCTCTCTCTGCCCACAGCCACCTGTTTCCGCAGGCATCAAAGCCACAGGGCCACCCTGAGTGCAGCTACCACACCTGCAAAGCATCCCTTTCACTCAGCTGCTACCCTTTCTTGCTGAGGGAGCAATGTTGTTGTTGTTGCCACTTGTTATTATTAGATGTTGTTGTTGTGCCACGCTCCATCATTTTTGAACGATTTGGAGAACTGCAGAGGTGCCTGACAAATGGAGGAAAGCCAATATCACTCTGATCTTCAAAAAGGGCAAGATATTACAGGTCAGTCAGCTTCATCTCCATCCCTGGAAAAGTGATGGAACAGCTCATTCTGGAAGTCATTGCTAAGCACGTTGAGGAAAAGAAAGTTATCAGGAGTAGTGAGCATGGATCCACCATGGGGATATCAAGCTTCACCAATCTGATTGATTGATAGCTTTCTATGATGGTGTGACTAGCTCGGTAGGTGAGGGGAGAGAAGTGAACGTCATCTACCTTGACTTCAGGAAGGCTTTTGACATGATCCGTAACATCCTCATAGGTAAGCTTAGGAAGCATGGATTAGATGAGTGGACACTGAGGTGAACTGAGAACTGTCTGAGCAACAGAGCTCAGAGGGTTGTCAGCAGCAGCATAGCTGGAGGCCTGTAGCTACTGGAGTTCCCCAGGTCCAGTCTTGCTCAACATATTCATCAATGACCTGGATGAAGGGATGGAGTGTACCCTCAGCAAGTTTGCTGATGATACAAAACTGGGAGGAGTGGTTGATACACCAGAGGGCTGTGCTGCCTTTCAGTGAGAGCTGGATGGAAGGGAACATAAGGAAGTTCAACATGGCCAAGAGTAGAGGAATATCCCCATGCACTGGTACAGGTTAGGGGTTGAACTGCTGGAAAGGAGCTCCACGGAGAAGGACCTGAAAGTCCTGATGGACAGCAAGTTAGCCACAAGCCAGAAATGTGCCCTTGTGGCCAAGGCGGCCAATGGCATCCTGGGGGGTGCATTGAGAAGAATGTGACCAGCAGGTCAAGGGAGG
>VZZY01012150.1:93711-143304 GCA_013400335.1 Eurystomus gularis
GAGAAGACTGAGAGGGGATCTTCTCAGCGCTTATCAGTATCTAAGGGGCCGTAGGGTGGGGCCAGACTCTCTTCAGTAGTGCCCAGCAACATGAAGAACAGTACAAACTGGAACACAGGAAGTTTCACCTAACATAAGGAAACACTTCTTTACTGTGAGGGTGACAGAGCCCTGGAACAGGCTGCCCAGGGAAGTTGTGGAGTCTCCTTCTCTAGAGACTTTCAAAACCTATATCTGGATGCATTTCTATGCAACCTGCTTCAGCAGGGGTGTTGGCCTTAGAAGATCTCCAGAGGTCCCTTCCAATCCCTACCATTCTGTGATTCTGTGATGCTGTGACTTTCAGTTACAGCACATGAAGCTGCATTTTCAATCAACTTTAGTTTAGACTGTATAAGCGAGTGGGTATTCCTTGAAATGCTGTGGTGGTATCCACAACTTCATGATCTCTAGGCAATGGCTGAAGATGAGTATCTTTAACTTCTCTCAGTTCCTTGTCAGATTTAGAATACTTTCATGAAACTTCTAGATCTTCCAAAAAAGTGAACTTTCTGTATGAAAAATTAGGCTTTACAATACCTGGGTGGGAGTAGTCTCTGGAAATAGGTAACTCTGAAACACTACTGTGAGACACGGCTCATGGCAGGAGCTAGAATGAAGCTTGCTGAGAAACACCAGCCAGTAGAAGTGCTTAATTATTAAGTCAAAATATGGCATTGCTACTAAAAAATAATAGCTGGCTTATTTTCCTCAATCCCAGTCCCTTTCCCCTCAGAAGGTTCATCAGCTGAGCAGTAACTCAGAAATGCAGGTGTACCCCCTCATCTGCTGGGGGACAGTGGCCACCACAGCACATGTGGGAGGGAGGTCAAGCATGCAGGAGCAGCCTGTGGTGTGGTGCAAAGCAGCACCTGGTGCATCCAAGCAACAGCTGCTCCTCGAGGTACTGGTTGAGTTTCCCAAGTCACTGTGAAAAGCAGCATCTCCTTAGTTGTCGTCTTCTGTGGCAACAGTGTCAGGGGCTGATGACAACATTTTCCCCGGGAGCTGATGCAAAGAGATGGTGTGGCATTTGTTTTCCCCTTGTGTCAGGCTTGTGCGACTCAGCTCCAGGTGCTTGTTCCTCTGCACTTGAAAGCACTTGTCTCAGGAGGCTCTGCAGAGCACAGGGAGATGAGAGCTATCTGGTGTTACAAAGGGGAAGAGGAAGACACAGCAAAGACTTGTTTGTCCTGCCTTCTTCCCTCTTGAGCAAAGAAAGGAAACCAGAAAATTTTTGTATATAAAATTGTTTTTACTGCGTGTGTCTAATTTGGTTGTGTACTTTAACGTGGGCTGTCTCAGGACGCAAACCCCACACTGATCCTCGGCTGCGTGTGCTGGTTCTGCAGGGAGTTGCACGTTACAGAGGCTGGCTGCGCTGCTGCCATCAGCAAAGCTTTGCAAGCGCTGCTCTGACTGAAGCTCCAGCGGACACTTGCCACCTGTAGGTTGCCTAACTTGTAGGTATCTTTGCTGCCTGACGCAGTGTTGAGCTTCCTTTCTGTATTGGGAATTGCTAATGAGGAAGTTTATCGCTGAGCCTCACCTTGATTTGGGCTTCTTTCCTCCACCCCAGTGCTGGGAGAAGAAGGGCTTTGTACCTCTAGCCTCGCAGGCGCAGCCACTGCCTTACCCCAGCTGCATTTGTCACACCCAGTTAAATAAGTAACACAGCTTAAGGCCAGCAAGGTTCTCGGTTGCTGCTTGCACCCTTTGCTTTGCAGCCCCAAGGAGCCCAGTCACCAGCATGTGCTGCTCTTCCCCTCCAGAGCCACGCTGCAGCTCCACTGCATGAGCTGGTTGCACAGGCTGCTGGACACGGAGCTCTTACTCTTTTTCTCTTCTGTACCTTGACCCCTTTGCTCTCAGTCATCCTTGGAAGACAACTCCAAAAGCACCATGTAGGAGTTTTTTTGGTGTGTGAGTTGTTATCCAGCTGGTCCTTCCAGTAAGGTGGTGAAGTGCTGCTCGTTTAGGTTGTGGAAACTCAGTGGGGATTTTGCTGAGTGGAGCAATGGGGAAGTGATTTCTCATCTTGCCAGGAGGGATCATCACTAAGACAGGCAGGCTGAGGCCCATGGAGCATTTCCAGGTGCACACTGTGTTCTGGAGTCAATCCAGGTTAGCTACCTGTTTTTCACACTTTGGGATGCATGCAAGCAGCAGCCTCTTTGTAGTTCCATGGCCAAATGTTCCCCAGGTACCTGGTTCTTGCAGTTAGGCTTACATTTCATGAGCAGTGCCCTTCTGCTGGTGTTTTGTCTGCTCCAGGAGTGCTCATATTGGAGGTCTCCCCAGAGGCCAGAGAAGCACTGATTTTCTGGGTCTGGCTTGGCCTTGGGCAGACAAAGTAGTTCTAGGTGTCTTGAGAATTAATTAAACAAGCAGTAAATAGGTAAGATTGGGCAGCCAGCTGGATTCGAGGCTTACCAACCTAAATTAGGAACCTCAAAACATCTGCACTTTGTCAGAGGAAAAACCAGCGCAGCATCATGTCCTGTCTTTGACAGTAGCTTCTACTTTACAGCTGTGAAAGGACGGAGTGAACATAGCGTGGGCTTTCCCAGTGCATATTTGTACAAGTTTTTTCCGCCTTTCATTTTCGGAAGTGTCTGTGTCAGAAGTGCTAGCTCCAAACAGATCTATATAGTGCCAATGTGGTGCTTTCCATCATGTCACATTGTCCCTACTTCCCCTTCTCTGGGTATTTATTTCATTTCTTTCTGGCCTCTCACCATGTGAGTCCTTGGACAATGAGGCCGTCAGCTGGTCGTTGAAGAGCTAAGCCGGGAGTCAAGGTTAAAACCAAGCACAAAAGTGGTACTTAGAAGGGTGGAAGCCTTGAAGGTCCTTAGACTTTGGGTGGGTTTTTGCTTGAAAAGATTTGCTCTTTAATCAATATTTATTTTTTGTGAATCTTGATATGTAGGTGACCTAAGTTCTGCACAGGGGAGTCAGGGAGCTCTTTTGGAGCTCAGTAAGAAAGGCACAACAGCACGTAGTGTGATAACATTCTCATTTTAGCAAGAAAGAATAAAAAGAAGAATATAGATAGTAAGTAAATACCATATCCCATCAGTTGCTGGCAGCCCTGCTTTTGTGCAGCACCAAACAGCCCCCAGGTGGATTTCCATGGCAAGCTGTGCAGATCCCGTCCTTGGGGAGGTTCAATCCCAACGCCGTGGTGCCTTTTGTCTTGTGTAAGGAACAACCCCATCTGGCTTTACCTGACAGGTAGGAGTGTCCTGTCCTCCCTTTCATGATGTTCACCAGAGCACTGCACTGCGAGCACGGGGCGTTCCAGCACGTCCCCTTCCAGCGTGTCATACTTGGGCTTATACAGCAGCTACTTGTGCTAAGGGACCGGCTTCTAAAGCCTGAAGTAGGAGGCCCAGCAGGGCAGGCATGGCTTGCCCAAGAACACAAACTCCTTGAATACAACATCTTTGCAAGGCTCCCAATACAACCTGGAGGGGTTGTGGGACAGAAAGAACAAGAGGAACTGAAATACTGAAAGGGGAGAGAATGGGAAAAAACCCAGCAAAGAGCTTTCACAAGGGTAGAGCAGACTGAAAGAATGGGAGGGAGAGCAGAAACCAGTATGTTGGAGGTTCAAACAAAAATACAAAATAACGACATGAAATTCCTCAAACAGGAGTGTAGAAATGAGTTGTAAAAAAAAGTTCTTTGCAAAGTGGGGGAGTTGAGTGGCTTGAACATGTACAGAACACTACAGGTTAAAAGGATTCAGTATCGGGGAAATTATTTTGTTAGGTGAGCAGATATAGAAGAAAAGATGCTGAAAGGGAAAGAAAAAAATGTTGTTTGTTTCTAGATAGTTTGATGGAAGGAAATAAATAGTTTGATGGCATCAGGCTTGTCTGTCATGTTGTGGTACTATCCTTGAAAAGAAGTAAAAGCCTGCTATGACTCACAGGGTACCCAATTTGTGGTCTTTGACTGCTGAACTGCAAGAATTTCCAGTTCCTCTTGGTTTAGGATTTTTGACACCTTCCTGCTGAGGAAGACACCTGTACAGACTGGCAGCAGGGAAAGCGGTGTTAATTTTCCCAATGTACAACTTGTTAAAGCAAAATGCTGCTACTGCGGCTGAGATTTTTTTTCCAAGGGTTCAGAAAAAACAGGGTATTTTATAGCGCTGGCACTGCTGTGATGAGCTCTATACTCCACAGAGGGGTGCTGTGTATCTAAATAGTAGGACTCTTACTATTCACTGTGCAGAGAGAGGAAATTGCATTACTCAGATTTACTGAGTTAGGGAAAGTGTTTTCCAGTTTTTAATGAAGATTCCTCACAGCTTACTGGGATTTTTTTCCCATGAGTTAATATTGCTGTATAGACCAAATCAGTGACTTCCCAAGGAAACTCCATCTGAAAACACAGCCGGGAGAGTTAAACACAGTCCATTTTCTGGAGCTCTTGGTGCTGAACCTGCTGACTTCAGCAATATTTGGGTTTTATTGTTCTAACAACTGTATCATATGGATTTCTGCACGCGGCTGATCAATGCCAGGGCACTAAGTCAGCACTCAGTGTACCTCATTCTCATCCACGTACCTGGAACCACGGGTTGAACACTCATGGCCAGTGCCCAGGTCCCACATTTGCATATCCGACATTAAGCTCTGCACAACAGTGAGATGTTCTGGGGGTCGCTTGTGAGGTGGACGTTTGCTTTCTGTTTGAGCTGTGATGAGTTACCCTTTTGGAGCATTTCTTTAGACTGTCGAGTTCAGCTGCTTCAAAGAAAGGAACCCTCTTTTATCCCTCCTTTCCTCCCTCTTTTCCTCACAAATACACAAAATCTGAATTTATCATTAACATTCTCAATGTAACTGAACTCTTGTGTCTTACCTCCCCCACCCCCCCAAGTATTTAATTTCAAAGTATTAAAATATTCTATTCTGCCATGGCTTTTGCTTAGTTTAACTGAAGCATCAGGGCATTGTTGATATTTAATTAAGCTCAGTTGATTTTTACACCCCACCCCACTAGGAGGCCGGGTCTTCAGCCACAGAACAGAATTTGACAGGCAGGCAAACATGAGCAAGGCTTGGCAGTCAGACCTGCATCAGAAGTTCACAGGAACTGCTGGTTTGGAACGAGACATGAATAAATATTCCTTAAAATTATCCTTGTCCAAAAAGATTCCTAGCTTATACAGCAAAACAGGAATTTCCCTCTGAGCCAAAAACTGAGTCATAGTTGTTAAATGTAGAACATTGCATAGTCTGGGGGGACTTTCTTCATTCTTTGTTGCCAGATTCTTCAGTGGTGGCAGGATTTTGCTGGTAAGTAACTTGACTGATAAGGACAAGCTACACCAGAAAGATGGGCGATGCAGAGCTGAAGGGGCTAAAAGTCCTTCCCACTTCCAGAAAGCCCAATAGCAGCCAGTGAAGGACCATCTCAAGGAGCATCGGATTCCAGCTTCTGTGTGCATACACAGAAGGCAGTGAGCCACCCTCCCTGCTCTGTTGTCTTCTACATTGCCATAAAGCAGGTTAACATCTTCTTTTCAGTGAGTATTGTCTTCCCTGAAAACAACTCCAGAATGGGCCAGCAAGTGGTGCTGAGGGAGGCAGAAGCTGCTCCACGTGATTGCTTTCCCAGTAACGCTTGCTTCCCAGCAAGTTCCTTGTAACTAAGCCAAAACACCACAAGTGACTTCTTCCTGCCATGGACCTATACCAAAAAACACCCATGAAACTTTCTAGAATAGCTTTTTAAAATTTTTTTTTCCCCTTGGGAATATTTCATTAGCCCTAGAATTGTAAAATGGAGAGACTGAGCATGCCCCGGGAAGATCCCGTATTATTGAGTGTTAATGACACCCTGACTCAAACATTTGCTTCATGGTAGGCACACAGAGGGTGAAGTCAGGTCTCAGACACAGGGTCCTTCCTGAAGGACCACTGTTTGGTGATCCTACCTTGACAAAAACATCTCAAGGGGGTTTCCTTAGGCCATAAAATCTTCCTTGACACTTCCTTCCACTTTCTCCATTTTCTTTGTACAATGCAATCTACTGTTTAAGGTCAACTGATCGAACTCACGTTTTTGGATATGAGCAGCTACCGTTACTCAGTTCTGCTCAAAAAAATAAAGTGTTTTATTCAGGACACTCCTCATGTTCCAGAAAATATTGTGATATTAGGGTTTTCATTGCTTCTGAAGACTCTTGGTTTTTATTAGTCCCCCAGAGTTTAAGCTAGTGCTTCATCTGGCTCCTGCAGATGCTTGTGGCTTTGCTTTCTGGTTGTCTGATTTCTTCTTTGCTATATATATATATATATAGTCATGCTCCACTTGCTGCTGGATCACACAGCATCAAAGGAGCAAACTAGTAGCAGTAAGTACGGTTTGCAGTTGTGTTCAGAGGGCTGATGAGGGGTGTGCTGAGCCAGTCATCCTGAAGACTGCTTTAGTGTGACTAAAGCACTGGTTGAACACAAAGTCCATCCTTGACTAGTGTTAGATGAAAGCAGGCACTGGGCGAAAGACTCAGTTTTGAAGCAGGTCCCGTTCAAATGGAGGTGACTGAATGCTCTTCCAGTTGCAGCAATCATACAGTAGAAGCTGGGTTATTTCCAACCTCAGCGCGTGGCTCACTTCTACTGAACCGACTCATTGTGAGCTGAAGTTGTCTGCTCTGTGAGGCTGAAACACTGAAGAACACTTGCTCGTAATTACAGGCTGGGAAAATAGAGAAGGCACAGCCAAAGCTATATTTAGTGTAAAACAGCACTCTGGGTGAAACAGCTTCAGTGAAAGACAGCTTCTCACCTCCTGAAGGTAGGTAAAGCACTTTGGGCACTCTTACCCCTCGTTGGGTCAGACAGTTCATGGTCAGCTAGAGTGCAGTGGACAACTTCAATACGATTTGGCCACGATGCTCCAGCGCTGTGAATCTGCTGTTTACTCACACTCTGCACCCTACGTTGTCCTACTTTTCCCCAGTTTGGTAAGTGCCTCTAGCAGGGCAGTGTCCTGGCTACAGTACATACGGCTGCTGGCAGAGCTGTGGCCAGGGCTGCGCACAGACCTGCTCATCAGTAAGTTGGTGCATCCCTAGTGTTGGCATCCATGAAATAAGCACTAAATGTCCTTTGACTGGAATTTTATATCCTATTTGGACAAGGTTTTACACTTCAACAAAATCTCCAATGCCTTTCGAGAGCTTGTGCTAACTGAACCGATTTCTCGTGTTAGGGCCATCCTTACTTACTTCAGGCTTCCTGATTTTAGTAACTTTTCAGGCTTTTAAAGTCTGTTTGTTAGTGTTGGCAGGATAGAACTGCCCTTTAGGAGCACCAAAATAATTACCAAAATTAACAGTAATTATTTCTTTTCCTTGCTGGGAACTTTGTATTCCCAGTAGCTTCCAGGACTGGAAGAGAAGAGCTGACTCACGGTAGCTTGGCCATGATGCTGCTCTAAAGAAACGTTTAAATTTTCAGAAGTAGTGTGAGCTGCCTGGTTTCCAGGACAGCCCGACTTCCGAGTGCTTTAAGCTGTTTTTTCCTCTGGTCTTTTTACTCAAGGTGGAACCTCCCCTGTGGTCTGAGCTTCTTGTTTTACTTTTGAAAATGCAGTCCACCCTTGCTTCCGAGATTTTGACCTTACTTCTCCCTGTGTTCTTTTATCTAGACTTTTATATAAGACTTCACACGCTTTGCCAAAATCTCTTTTTCTTTTTTTTTTACCTAGAGGTCTGTCTTCTCCACTATTCTGTGATGTCTCTGGATGCTTCTGGCTCATCTCATGCCCCCCTCCCCCAGTTTTCAGCAATTTTTAAAGCATTTTCAATGCATTTAAAGAGTGACTATTCCATAAAAGCTGGCAAGTAGACACCTTGGGGAGAAAGCAGGAAGCTCTGTGTTGTACGTGTACTTACCACACACGGAGGTTTCTTTAGAAATACCTAATTTTGCCCAGATTTTATTTCACCTAAATTCTGTCAAATTACAACTGGGACATGTTTTTAAGGCAGCTCTTTTGCTTTACTGGGCAGAACAGAGTGAAGGTGCTCTCCAAAAGAACCTTTGAGTAGAGGGAAGGAAGATAGGCCACTCAGAAGCACGAAGTCTTTAGGCCTAGGACATTTTCCTTATCAAATCTGGGGAGAAGGACATGCTTTCTACTCTTTTAGGAAACTGAAAACTGTCTCAAAGATCTCGATAGTTCAGGTTATTTCACCCCTGGAACTTAAGTAATATTTAATTGGTTCTCAAGAGAAAACTCCTGAAAAGCAAGAACTGAGGATATTCTAAATGGCTCATATGTTTTGGGGAAAAGAGAGTCTAAACTACTTGTGTGTGTCTTGTCTTGTTCAAAGAGAAATGTTTTTAAATCAGAAAATTTTTCCTGTCCTCACAACTGCTTAAACCACTGAGGACTGTCAGTGTGTCAGAATTCATTTCTGTTTCTAGCCTCCATGGAATCAATACTAATATAAACACCTGCTGGGAAAAAGAGGTGGCACATTACCTTCAGCAGCAACTTTCACCCTGAAGTTACTCCTGGTTATCTTCCCAGGTTCCATTTACTGAGAAGCAGGCCCTGGCACGTCAGTAGCTTAACTACTTACTCTTTACTTTGCATGCAGTAAGAGACTTGTTTGCCCAGTTACTCAGAGGGAAATTGCATACAAATCCAAGCTGAACATTTCATGACCTTGCATGGTTCTAGAAATACCCAAATTTCAAGAACAAAGGAGTTCCATCAGGAGTTCCTGTTTCAGAGATCTGTATCTTCAAGCTTCTGCTGGTGGCAGCAAGATAGCAGAGATTTTGGTCACATAATGGGAGCTGGAAAAGTGGTCACTTAGTCTCACTTTTTAATAACCCTCATATTTTGTTGTATACAAAATTCCTTGTAGCACAAAGGTTTTAACTCTGATGGTGAGCTCTTACTCTTTTAAAGGATGGATTCTGATAAAAATCTGCTGCTGTAAATTTTAAGCTGTGCCACTGAGTCATAAGTAAGTATGTGTTGCTGGTGTCTGTCAATGCTTTCTTTAAAGGAAGGGCTCATTTTCACCTGGCTGTAGCTCAGATGAATATAACGTAGTCACTGGGGCTTGCCTCGCTGTTAATGAAGGGAAAGAGGCACCTTACAGGGACAGGTAAGTCATATCTCAAAACAGTACCGTTCTTGTTCAGACCTATAGGAGAACAGTGTTACAAAGGTATGGGTGTAGCATGAACAGCAGCAGACGCTACTATGCCCAATACTTGTAAATCTAAACAGTGTAGACATTTTTCCAGCATTTTGCTATCCAGCAAATTTCTGAGTGGGTGGCACCATGGAACCCTGAAAACGATTTCTCATTCTCCTGTGCTGTACAAACCCATGCTGCCGAGAAGGCGGGTTTCACCTGCAGTCAGGTTTCTGTTAATATCGGCCCTGCGTGCAGTAGATGTTGGCCTGAAGGCTACCACCGCCAGCTGGATTCGTGCACGCACAACTTCAGAAAGTATCAGGAGAAGAGAACTAGAGCAGCCAGATCTTGAAAAAAGCAGTATTTATTTTAAAGTACAACCCAAAGTTGTATCCGTAAGAAATGCACAAGGTATCTTGTTTCTTCCACAAGTCTTGGCTGTGTGCATTTCAGTTCAACTTAAAAATGCATTCAGGTTTACAAATGTACAAACAGCACAGAAAGTGTATTACAGTCTCAACAGAATGCTCTTACATTCAGCCAGTTTGCTCTTAAGGTTTTGTGTCGGTTTTGTTGGGTTTTTTTGTTGGTTTTTTTTTCTTTTTTACATTCTTAGAACCTGTGTTAACAAAGACAGCCTTATTTTAAAAAAATACTCTGCGTTTCAGCACAAAGTGCCTTTTGATTTTAAGTTAGAACTTGGAGGATAATACTGGAAAAAATTTAAAAATCCAAACCGGTACTTTTCATAAAAGTATTGCATGCCAGGACTGTTTTCTAGTTCAAATTGTTTCTTAAATAAAGAGGGCAGATGGTAAAATATGAAACCAGTGAAATTGTTCAGATTTACAGGCTTCAGATGTAGTTGGGATTTGTGACCACACCCAGACTTTTTCAAGCTTATCTGCAATCTCACACTACCATATTGCAGGACAGACTTTAAAAAGGAGCAGGTGATGAAAGCATGATTTGGGGCAGGGTTGGGGGGGGGAGCAAAGACCAGCAACAGCCTGAAAATGATGTTTCAAAAATTTGTATGCAGAGTTATATCATGACCTGGATAACAGTTCTTTCCTTTTGCTTAGCTTCAGTTTTCGTGCGGATAATGTGAATTAGACCAAGGATCTGAACTTCTTCTTCCAATTGTTGGGCTCCAAATTCTCCAAGGATTGTAGGTCTGTCCCATGTCTTCAGCAGGATTGGCAACGGTGGCAGCAGCAGGTGGAGGAGGAGCAGCGGAGGAGTTTTCAATACCCATGAGATCAATGCCTGACAACGTGTTTGCTGGAGTGAAGGGAAGGCCACTGTTGACATTACTTGACCAAATGGAACTGCTGAATGGAGTGGTGGACCACAGGCCGCTTGGGTTGCCAAGGATCGACTGCAGTAAAGACAGAGGCAGGTAAGTAGCAGTTTGGTAACCTCTGTTTTCACCTTATTTACAGCCCCTCTGAAAGGAAAGTATCTAAGAAGCAGCAAGCCTGCTGTGGAACCCCTTCCTTCTTCACTGCAACATGGGGTTTGGAACTCCCTTTACTAGAGCTTGCCCAGAGGAACCACACTATGAACAGTCACCAAGCGCATCTGGTAACTGAATGGGCTGCAAAAGGCAATGCCATTACAGGCTTTAGGCTGTTTTCATTTGAGCTTATCCACCTCCACACTATTACTAACTTAAGCACCTCTAATACTCAGGCTTTAACATACAAGGGCCAAAAAGCTCAAGCTCAATTAAACTACTTAGAATGAGGTAGATAGATAAACACGGTTCAGGTCTTGAAAAATCAACAGAATTCAGGTTGCAATGGAAGGTAGCAACAAAATCTATTCCTTGATCCTTTTTTGGCTGCTTGCAAACTTAACTCCCACGTATTCAGACATATCTGATATAAACTGTACATTGCCGATGAACCTACCTGTGTTCAGCCCCACCGTACCCCTCCCCATATTGCCAGTATATATATTTTCCCCCATCCAAAATTTCTCCAGATGAAGGGAGGCTGGATTGGAGAACTGGCCATTTGTCATGGAGCTCCAGTAAGTCTGTCCTGGCTTCAGACATCTGGAAGTCTCTGACAAATGGTTGTGGTGCAGATGCAGATGTGCTGCAGCATGTCACAAATGCATTTGGGATGCACAGGACAGGTACAGCAAGCCCAAAGAACACATGCAGAAACAAAACAAGGCCTGGGTTTTGTCAACCATTTTATTAAAGCCCAAACAGTAGCAAGCAACAAGCAGAGGAATCTAAACCCATGGTGTGGTGGAAAGTGATACTCGGAAGCAGCCAAATACAGAAATGAGAGAGGTTAGCAGAACTTTCATGCTAATATTAGCACAGAACCTGCTACATGTAGGCTTAACGCACTACATACCTCAGCGCCAACAGATTTAATGTACATAGGCGGTAAATTCAATTTGCAAATATACAGTAAACTTGATACCTCCAAAAGGCAGTGGACTTGTTGAGTAAGTGCTGTAAGGTAATTGCTCATAAAGTAGAAACAACCAGGAAAGGAGCAGCAGAGAAGAACACCTTAGATTAGATTGCTACTCCCTTCCAGGGCTGGTGGACAGAGGTACAATGTGACCAGCAGACAGAGCTACACTCAGGGAAATGGAGGAAAGAGCGAGGAACTGTGGTTAGAAAGAAACTTGGGAAGAAGTACCAACAATGCAGCACTGCCTGAGGGGAGGCAGGAACCAGAAGTCAAATGTTATTTAGTACAGAAGTGGAGTTATGCACAAAATGGGAAAGCAAGAGGAATAGGAAGGAGAATTATTAAAATCAACTCCCCAGAAACCTTTCCAGAAAAAAGGGTAACACAGGAGTCACTATGTAAATACTCTTTGCAAGAAGAGCTTTGTCTCTTGTGCCAGTAAAAAGGACAGGGCCCTGGCCTGGTTCCTACTCTCTTACCTAGCACTTAGACCAAGGAGGTTCAGTGACAGGACTAGCCAAGTTTTCCTGTTCTGGCTCATTATAAGCACTTGGGGAAAAAGAACTCAAAAAACAAAAACCAAAAACACAACAAATCCAAACACTATAATTAAAAAGGCTTTGAATATTTCAGTCTGTTTGCTGCTTCTTGCTTATTATGCGATCTTCTCCTTCAATAAGCTCCTAAAATGCCACTCCCCAACCCCTGCAAAAAGGTCAAAGTCAGGAGAGACTGACAATTCCTCTGTACCATTTGTCTGGCTTCCGTCTTGATGCTTCCTGAAGCACACTTACACGTATTTTTCAGAAGCAGCCAGAAAATAGGTTAGGAGCTAGAGAAATTGTTCTGGTTGTCCTCAATCCCTCCTTCTATCAAACGCTGAGAAATCTACCCCACCTCCCACGTGATCAAAAAGCCAAAATCTCTCCTCACATAGTTTTAGTGAGGTTACAGCTACAGTGGTAACTGCATGACAAGGGCAGGATCAGCAGGTGACTCTAAGAAGTTATGTGACCTTCTTCGCCTTCCCCTGCCCCTCGCCTTCACCCACTCCATCTGAACCACTACCAGGTGAAGTAAACACTGCCTCTTACTCACTACAAAAACATTTTCAGAAGACAAGATGAAGAATGATTTCAGCTGGCACTGAAGGCAGCTGTTGTGGTGTAAGTTTTATTCTGACAGATAGGAAGGCACAGGATGAGAGAGCAGTGCTACAACCTGTGTAAATGTTGTTTTTTCTCCTTTGGCTATGCTCAAGATATCCATTGAAATTAGTGGTCACTTTAAAGGCTTCAGCTTATGCTCAATCCCTTAGTGTTTTTTTCTAAGCTGAAAAGAATAAGTTTGAGGTCTTTTAGATGAGCTTTTTTTGACCTTTTGTTAATTTACAAGTAGGTGCAACACTGGATTCAGGAAGCAGAATCAAGATCTGAAAGTTATCATATTGGCTATTCTGCAACTGTCCATCAAGCTGGAAGTGACAGAGGCAGTGTCCAGCCATGGCACGGGAACAGAAGAACTCTTTCCACAATCCTGAAGCATGTAGGAATGGATCACACTTCTGTAAGTGCTGCAAGATGCTCTCATGAGAAACATTTTTATGTGAAGCAATTTACATGGACTCATCATCTGCAAGTGAATGGACTGATTGCTCTCTGTCCAACAGCCACGTCAACTTAACCACACAGAAAGACGGATATATGTAACTTCCCTTTTCCTCAGTTGATTTTTTTTCACTCAAATTTAAAAGTCCTGTAAATGCAATTAGATGGCAGATACAGAACAGGTTGACAACAGTAATAAAATGCTGTATTTGGACTGAATACTTACTGAGGTTGTATGAGTTGGCGAACTCGAGCTTATTGGCCAGGAGGGTACAGAATCTGTAGCTGAAGGATCCCAGATGGACGACGGAACATTATTGAATTCACTCCAGTTTCTCTGAACATCCTGCCCATAAGCAGATCGAGCTAAACCAAGTTTGCTGAAAACCTCTAAAAAGAAAATGAAATAAAACCGAGTACATCACTCTTCCTCGTTTTCCAAGACCGCAACAGACTCGTACTCCATGGTTATTTCCTGTATTTTTCTAGCAGGCCCTGCCGCAGGGCAAGAATTGAGATTAGGAAAGGTCACGCAGTACTAGAGAGCTCACCTCACGTGCCCTACATCGGATCGTGGCTACAAAGTTAGAATGATGGTTACAGTGGAGTAAGCGACCAGGGCAGAAGTAGCCTCCTGTAATCGCAGCGCTCCCTTCCCAGGTAACTCCTGGTACGGGAGGCGGCTCTGGCTGAGGCCCAGCCCTGACCCCATCTCTGCTATGAGAAGGGGAGGGCAGCAGCAGCGCTCGTGGTTCTCCTGGTTCCCGCACACAGAACTGATCCCAGGCAGCTTACTGCTGTCCCTCAGAGCAGACATACATTTTTTTCAGTGGACATACAATCTATTTTGCAAATGCGACGTACAAAGTTTTCTTTGCTTATCGACTTTTGGAGACACCTTAAAAAATACCACACGCCCCCAAACACGGTATGCAAATACACAGAAGCACACAGGGCTTCTGCGCCCTACAATATAGCCTGCCTGCATCAAAGTCCATCTCAAATAGTCACTTATGGAACAGTTACTAAACATCTAAATACAGGAGTTAATTGGTGCGTTTAGTATGCATCAGTTCACCATGCAGCTATACAAACATGAGAGGAAAACACATGAGGAAAGCAACGTGAGGGATGGGCCATTGCCTCATTTATAGAACAATGGTTTTATGCAGGCGTAAAGTGCTCAGGAAACCACAGGCCCAGTGGCACACTTTTAAGACCTACAGTAAAGCTTCAGGGGTAGTAATGGAGGGAAGGAAGACTAAGAAAAAAAAAAATTATAAAGAAACTTTACTGAAACTCTGAGGAACTTAAAAAAAAAGAGTATTTCCAGCCCAACAAACACTATAAAGAATTTCCACTAACTCTCTCTGGGCTGAGACACAAAATACACCAACAGAGTTTTAACACGCTTTCCTATGTAGTCATCCTTTTTGGGGACAGGGATGGGAACACCGTACATAGAACACAGAAAAATATTTGAAAACAGAAACTCACCTCCAGTTAAGTTAAAAGAGTGTCCAAATGCAGAGAATGAGTTGAGAGGTGTGAAGTCAGGACTGCTGGGATTGCTGATAGGACTCCACAAACCCGAACTAAACATGGAGAAATGGGAAAGCAATACACAACTCATTAACACAGTACTACTGACAGTATTAACTTAATGATCTATATACAAATAGGTATGTACAAGTGTATGCATGTGTGTATATATTTAACTATGTAAGATTTCAGCAAAATAGCATTTTCCTGTGTATATAACCACCTTGGAGAAACACACTGGTACAGACATAATGCTCTTTAATCTGTAGACTGAGGTCCAAGACAGACCTGAGAGTAGCTCTTTTGATCAGTTTTTCAGGAAACTTTTAGGTTCCAAGCCACAGTGCAGTTTTTTTGACAAGCAGATAAAATTTAGAGTCACTCAGAAGGGATACAAGTGTTCACACTCTAGCTTGTGGGCAAACTTCTTGAAACTACAGATGAGTTAACTGGAGCCAGTGATAAACATTTAAAAAACCAAATCAAACCCCTACCTACAAGCTTTGCTCAGAAAAGCAATTCCTTTGCATATTGAAACTGGAATTGAAATCTCTTTCCTATTCCAGAAAGGTTACCAGACACTCACTGCTTTTTGCCACTGAGACAGACGTGCATTGCCAAAACCTGTCAGAAAAGACAGCGTGCCTTGGGGAACGTGACTGAGCACAGACCTATTGTGCTCCTACCCACAGTGCAAAGCCCAGCGATAGTTCTGGTCTCACTCTTAGAACTGGGAGTGAAAGATACTGCCGTAGAGCAAGATATTCTGCCTGTGAACTATTTCAAGGGACTCTGGACTCCTCAGTACTGAGAGAGCCAAGTTGGCTTCTCATTGTTTGGATGGTTGGGGAACACAAGATTGTTGAGTTACTTGGAATGAGGAGGGGGAAATCTCCACTGCATCCAGAACATCCTTCTCTCTACTTTTGAGTCACTCACAGGTCCTAAGTTTTTTTTGCAAGATGAGAGATGCTCTGCCCAGGGTTTGAACGGTTTAAAAAAAAGAATCAGAATGAATTATGTCACTGCCTTCAAAATGCCATTAAGAGCTTACAATCATCTTTCCTAGAGGAATAGGTATTTGCCTAGAGAATACAAAAATTACCTGTCAGAGCCATCACTGTCAACAACTGTGCGGGAAACGCTGATATTGCTGGAAACATCTGTCTTGCTTGGAGAAACCTTTGGTAAACCACTGCCACCTGCAAGAATATATATATATATATATAAAATGAGTAAAATTAAAAAGTACAAAATAACAGAATGTTCAGGAAATATTCAGAAATATTTAGAACTCCAAACTGGTTGTAGTACCTGGGCTCTTGTCATAACCTGCAGCTACAGCAGCAAAAGTGGGGTTGCCATTCCTGCCTGGAAGCGAAGCTGCCTTTGCCAGCTTATGTTTGGTACCATTAGGCTGCTTGCTTTTTGTTTCGCTTAAAGAAGAGAAGAAAAGAAAACAAAAAAAGGGGGCAAAGAGTAAGGTTTTGGACTTCAGCAGTTTGATAAAAATGCAGCAATTTAAGGTATCACTCATGAAAATATTTTAAATGGCTCTACAGCCCATGTAGTTGCACATTTTTCTAATCTACCAAGTTTTCTAACAAACCCCATGAAAACATAAATAGAGCGGTAAGATAGGCACAGTAATATCTGCAAAAAAGCAGTTTCCATGGGAAGAGGAAATGGGTCTGAGAAAAGGGAGATGCACCGTGTGAAGCACATGGCTCCCACAAGCGTTCTGTGCTTGGGAAATCAGTAGGAGGTGCAGATTTGGACTCACCTGCTGCAGCTGCTGTTCACGATGCTGCTGTAAGTGCCTCCTCGTGGCCCAAAAGCAAAAGATGTGGGAGGAGGAGGAGGGGATGGAGAGGCGGGTGTTGGTGAGGGCTGTCGCTGTTTCAGGAAAGCATCTGCGTTCAGGGTTTGCAGAGAGAGTTTATAAAGGTTGTCCGTAGCTATAAAGAGAAACATAGAACAACTTCCTGTAGTATTTACATTACAACTAAGGCTTCTCAAAGTTCTGCTATCCTTTCTGTTCAAATTGAAGCATTATGACAAAGGCTGTTCCCAGTGATGGAAGCAGTAGCCCCTTCTTTATATTGACCTATCATTATTCAGGTTTACTACCTATTTTCAGAGAGATTGTATTGCAATAAATGCACTAAGAAAAACTGATCTGTACAGAAGAATGTTTCTAAGTAAGCGCTGTGGAGAAGGATGATGGTTCACATGCAACCGAGAGGAACATGACAATGCAACCATTAAATATTGTCCCACACTAACCACTGCACTGAGGCATTTTCAGTGCTCTCTCTCAAGGCCAAATCATTTAATTAGTTTTAACTTTGGCTGCAGCAGACTTGATCAAGCAAAACCCCATCTGCTGTAGAAAATACATTTTGTTTTCGAGCAGCAATTCTCATTTCCTCAATTTCCCCAGCAGCTTCTGAATCCCTGTTCATCACTGAAAAACTGCAGAATGGCCCATGTTCTGCCAACATGATTTTCAACCTCCCAAATTATACTAGATGCCTATGAGGCCTATCAATAGGCCTATCAATGAGGCCTATGGCAGAAAACGGAAGCACAACTATGCAGTGAAAAAAAGAGGAAGACCTATGAAGAGCCTAAACCTACCTATGGATATTCATTGCAGAAGACTAATTCTGTTATCCTCTAGCGATTACTTACAGCTGCCAGCTTTGTGAAGAGGCACAGAGTCCCACTCCGGTGGTGGAGAATCCTTTTCCCCTTCTGAGCTGCTGGTGTTTCCCAGCTCCTGTCCAGAACCACTGGGGAGAAATTTTGCTAATACTGATGGCCTGCTCTCCATTAACTTGCTGTTTGGACCTATTAAAACAAAAGAAGAAAAGCAAGTCTGTGGGTAGGAAACTGAACAGCTTTCTTCGTGCACCAGACCTTGCGCTCAAGAAGGGTTACAAAGAACCAAATAAAACTCCCAAGGTATTCATAAAAAACAGCCTCACACTACCTCTTGTTTTGGGGAGGTTTCTTGATTTAGACCCATTCGTCAAAAGGTGCGGGGTAGATATCTTGGATGGAAAGGTTTTCCGCTGCTTGTTTTCCAGTGGGGGAGTATAAGACAATTCCAGGGAACTAAATGAAAACAGAAATCCATTTATTTTTAAAGGTCTCTGAAGTGCTGAAGAGGAGATATTTTATATATATATAAATATAATATATATATGCCATACAGTCGTACAAAACACTGGTCTCCTGTGGCTTTCTTATGTCAGATCTGTGCTCATCTTCAAAGCTCTTCATAAGCTGAGTTTTGCATTTCTCCTACAGGCAATTCCACTCTTCCTAGCCTTGGCTCATTTTCAACCCACACTGCTCCACACATTTATTAGGGCTCACTCACTTTCCAGAAGCAGCTTTCATCCTGGAGCTCCAAGATTATAAAACCTGCTTGACTATACAGAGGCATCAAGAGATGGCAACTGCCGTTTTTCTATTCTGCCCCCACACTCTCATTATATCACATGCTCCTAGAATCACAGAATCATTCAGGCTGGAAAAGACCCTTGGGATCATCGAGTCCAACCATCAACCCTACTCTACAAAGTTCTCCCCTAAACCATATCTCCCAACACCACAATATGTTGATACACTATTGCCTGAGTGTACAGGATCAACTTTTAGTCGATGACATAAAACTATTCAAACCCACCACACTGAATTAATTTGACTATATGTTGTTCTTTTTCTCCATCTGTTTGATTATGTCTATCAAACTTTCTAGGGAGGAACTATTTTACCAATTTCTTGCAGAAGAATTCCAAACCAGCTCTCACTGTAGCCTTTGATTACTGTCACATGATTTATATGGTAAAGCAAAGTAGATAATGGTAAGAATAAATAAGACAAGGAGGAGACTTTGTCAGCCAATGTTTTCAGAAATAATTTGAAGAAAATTAATTTATGCTAACTACTAATCCCAGTTCGTCTAGTATTAATTACAGCAACAGGAAGAACACAAGCTAATATACCATGCTTCAGTTTGGTAGAGTTTACTTCTGTGGCACTTGGACACCAATGTGATTTCAGAACACTATTTCAGAATGAACTAGATATAGTAAGACTTAGGTTCTTCATTTTACCCCTTTCTATAATCTGCAGTCAGCCACCTGTCAGTGAGGGAAAGGGACTGGCAGCGGCAGCCTCCTTTAATAACATATCCAAGATTCTGATCTTACTCTGTGATACAAAAAATGAAATTGCATGGCTGTAATTTCACCAAGGGCAACTAAAGGCACTCCTGTTAGCACTGGCTTACTATGCTGCCACTTGAAGGTCTTCTTTTGTGTCTGTTATACTTGTCACCAAAAGCTTAACATTGCTTAACCTGATTTTCTTCTCTGGATTTAGTTCTCATTTTATTTACACACTGTATTCCCATTAAGTAGTTCATTATTTACAAGCTTCAGACGATCCCTGATATGGGGAGGGAGGAGGAAGCTGCTTAAAGGTATCTGCTGTTGGCATTAGCCAGACTGGCAGCCACAGCAGTTGAATGCACAGATTTTTATCAGTCCAATCTTCCCTTCAAGCATGATGCCTTCCCTACTAAAAAGCCTTTGTTACACTTACCTGGTTTTCACATCTACAGGGATTTCTTTTTTGATACTTGTTAGCAGTTTTTTAGGTTTCTGTTTTACTTGGACTATTTCATTTTCAGGTTTTTCTGGTATAACTTTTCCCTTTTGTTTTTCAGGTTCCTATAAAATACGTTATAGTAACACATTAATGTTCATGAAGAGGAAAGTCCCTTTTGCATCATAACATATATAGTATAAACAGGAAAGAATGCTATTTGCAAATATGCATTTTTGCAGCGTAGAAGGTATCTTTTTTACTACTTAATGAGCATACCTATAAAAAATGGTATCTATTTTTTCCTATTTGGAGAAGCAGAAATTGAAACGGCTACCAAATTAATGTGCTTCAAGTAGATCAAACGTTTGTAAACACACAGCTCCTCAGGCCACGGCCTCCGAGTCTGTACTGAGACCTATAGACTGTCCCTGTTGTACACAGCTCAGGCCATCAAAACCAGACTCTTCAACAAAGCAAAGAATATGAGCAACTTCACCATGGAACGTACCTTTTCAAACCACACTTCTAAGAGTTTGTGAATACAACTATACTGGCAAATACCCTGGTTTTCTTCTCTCTGCAATTACTTTTGCTTTGTTTGGTTCCCTAGTGCATGCTTTAGGTCAAAATATTTAAGACAAACTGACAACTACACAAACTGTTAGAGCTTTAGTTTATTACCTAGAAGCATGTAAGTCCAATAAGTAAAATAAAGGTATGTGTATTGTCAAAGGTAATTAAGCTAAGTACCTGCTGGCAAGTTAGCACCAGTGAACTGACCCTTGCTACCTGATGAAATGCGTGCTTTTAGCATGCCCCTTAATTATCAAGTAAAATTAGCATCCATACTTTGGCACTGTATTCTGCAAACAGAACAGGCTAGGAGCCTGCTACTACAATGCTGCTGACAATTGGTGGCTTATTCAAGCCAGAGTCACTCAGGCACTTTCAGTCCTGAGACTACATTATTCAAGCATGTTCACACACAGAGGAGCAAATTCTATAGAGAAAGGATTGAGAAAGATGTGTTTTAATTAATATTCTTCCTTCGTTATGTGTTGTAGTAGAAAGTAGGTGGAGCGAGGGGAAGAGGCTGTACTCCTGCTTTAATAGGTGACCCATCAGTTACACTGGAGCCTCCTTTTATGAGCAGTGCCGTACCTCTTTGAGAAGTGGTTCTGTATCTGGGTTGGAGGTTTCAGTTGTGGTTGAAGAACTGTCATCATCTGCCAAGGAATCCTTCAGTTCATCCTCCTGTTGCTTTCCTTTCCCTCTTCTATCCTTTTCTTCACGCTTCTTCTGCGGCTTAGCCTTGCGCTGAAGTGTTTTCCCTTTCCCTAGGGAGATAAGGATGCTTCAGATTCGCAGCAGCAGTACTAAGAGGTGGGCTAGCTCACATCATTTTAGAGGTTAAGCCACATGATTACACCTCTGAAGCTTGCCATCCATTATGACACACCAACCGTTTACAGACATTTCACACCAAATATGAGCAACAGCATCAAACCTGAAGAACCCCAATCTCCACTGTTGCATTTATGCTCCTGAGCCCCACCTCCATTGCCTCTCTGTAGACAGTGGGCACACAGCTACCTATAATTCTTCTCCGCTCTGTTCCTGGCATTCCTTTTAAACACCTTAGAATGCAATTTGACAATTTTGCCATGTAAGACTAGATTTAAACATGAACTTCAGAAGTTGGTACAAGCTTTATCATCTGAACAAATGAAGAACAGAAACATCAGCATGCTTGTCACATAAAAAAAAAAAAACAAACAACTTGCAGTAGGAGAGTAAGTGGATGAGAAATCACTAATAGTATTTGTCTAGCCAAGATGTAAAAAACCCAACCCCCCAAAACCTGGAATCTCACACCCAAGTATACTTTCTCCCCTTGACATATTTTATTCTTTCAGAGAATATTTTAAGAGGTATGACTATGACAGCTGTAAAATAGTTTTGCTTGACATATTAAAGTGTTACTGCATCTCAAAGCAGGGAAAACAATGCATTAAACACTCTAGGGGAGGTTTAATCAATTTTCTTGAAGCAATCCACATATAAATAAATAATCCGACAATTTATTATGTTTTTCCTGCAATTTCTACAGGCTACCTGAAATGTAGCATAGTATAAGCTCAAACTGTAGAGGTTTAAGAATCTTCAAAATAAAGCCAGAGGTCCCAGCTTGCAAAACAGGCAGGATTAGGCTCCTGGGGAGTAAAAAAAGTTATCAAAAAAAAGCATCAATGCAGAGAAACTATGTGTGCGTGTGTGTGGAGTCGTCATCATCTTACCATCACCTCTTGTTATTCTCTTACAGGATGAGAGCATTCACAATGTTCTTACATCTTTCATTAGATGTAATACATGCCTTTACCAATAAGATCTTTCTTAGACACTGCCCTTCAGACTAAGCCTTCTCATTTACAGGCTGCCCAGTGTCTGCATACAACTTCCGGGATAGACGTAATAGTTCACTCAAGTAAAGGCTCAATTAACCTGTGATGAATAAGTGGATTCAGCCCCTATTGGAAATCAGAATCATAGACTCATACAATGGTTTCCGCTGGAAGGGACCTTTAAAGGTCATCTAGTCCAACCTCCTGGCCGTGAGCAAGGACATCTTCAAGCAGATCAGGTTGCTCAGCAGCCCATCCAATCTGACCTTGAATGTTCCAGGGATGGGGCTTCTACCACCTCTCTGGGCAACCTGTGCCCGTGTTTTTGCCATTCCCATTGTAGAAATTTTCTTCCTTATATCTAGTCTGAATGTACCCTCTTCTGGCTTAAAACAATTTAGCCTTGTCCTGTCACAACAGGATCTGCTAAAAAGACCATCCCCATCTTTCTTACAAGCTCCCTTTAAGCATTGAAAGGCCAAATAAGGTCTCCCCAGAGCTTTCTCTTCTCCAGGCTGCACAACCCCAACTCTCTCAGCCTTTCCTCACAGGACAGGTGTTCCAGCCCTTTGATCATCTTCCTCTGGACTCGATCTAACAGCTTCATGTCTTTCCTGTGCTAAAGCACATTGGTACAAGCTGAAGTCGGAAATGAGTCTGCAAGTACAATGACAGCTGTCATATTTCACTTGGCAAAATGTCCCTCAGGGAAAGTTTGTACCAAAATATAAATTTGTCTTCAGTATTTGGGCACATACCAGCTATATATCAAAGGGCAGCACCTTCAAACTTTGTTTTTTTCAGACATAATGTTTTCAGCATCAAGAACAACAAAAATATTGGAGATAAAATATTTGTTTTAGTGTAAATGCGAATTGAAGTGTAAATACAAGTAGAACTTTGTATGGCAATTTTCTAAAGGTCAGCTTCCAGCTTATTCAGGGGTATACTGTTTTTGACTCAGAAGGCCTCGTTCTAAAATTTGCTCCCAATTTAGTGTCCATCCAGGATTGCTAAACAGTGTAAATGTTCATCATTAGAAAATCTATTTAAAATGTTATCATGACATAAGAACATAACATAAAGCAGCTGTTTAACAAAACTCTGAGGTAGCCTCTGCAGGAGTCTGCTAGGACCCCAGTATTAGGAAGCTGAAGCAGAAGACTATAAAGACAGGAATCCTGCACAGGATATTACGCCAGCCAGTTTTAGTCCAGAAGGCTGCTCCTTCTGCAAATGTTTGTGACTAGCTCTAGCTCTTTATCTAAAGACAAATATCAGTAGGTGTATGTAGATCCAGAGAGATAACAGATCTTCCCCTATGGTTTTACATTTTTAGAGAGGGCAAATGAAAATGGGCAAGTTTTATTTGCTGCACTGAGCTTTTGCGAGTCAAGTTACAGTTTAGAGATCATGTTGGCTTTTTTTATAAAGCTTGTCCAAAAGAAGTATATATGCATAAATCTGACTTACTGATTTAAGATGATGAAGGGGTCAAGAAAACTATCTGGACTGCAAAATGTAACATTCATAACACATTTTGCAATACAGAATAATTTATATATGCAGTATACCACCATGTCAAAGCAAAAATGATGTAAAGCCTTTGTAACAGGAAGAAAAATGTGAATTTATCTGAATGAATTTCTAATCAGGAAAAAAAGTTACAAACCAGGAAAGTAACGTGAAAAAAAATTGAACCCATATAAGTGATTAAGAACTAAGTATTTCATCATTGTCTAAACAGCCTATGAAATTGATAGACGAATCAACAGAAGCACCTACCTCAAGAAAATGCATTTAAATACAAATGAAAAATCGTAAACAAAGGTCTATCAACACTTAGGAGCAGCTATTTGCTAACACAAGCTCCCAATACATATACTGCTGGCAACTGCTGTAAGTACAAACTGTTAACAGTATTTGGAATATGCTTTTGAAACCAAACTCAAGTGTCCCCATATACTGTGTAGCAACTGCATCATACACACTTTCCAGCAGTACTCAGGTGCAGCTTTTTAGGTTGAACTACAGATGCAAGATGCACTCCAAAAGTGCTCCCAGCCCTTTCAGGTATTCAGTACAGGGACTGGATCAGACCACAGTAAATCCACTCGGACACGTCCCACAAGGGCGTTACATCCTCACTACACCAGCCATTTTGCTTTCCAGAGCTCCAATGTTGCATTATTTACTAACATAGATGCTGCCTATGACCTGCCTACAGTCATGTCATTTGCTGGACCACCAGTTAGTCTTTATAACTGAATACCTGACAAACTGCTCATAATTCTCTTTAAGATTAATTCCCTCAGCTACATCTCCTTGTCTAAACCAAAAATGAAATAGACCAGAAATAAAGTAGCATATTTCAACAGCATCCCAAAACCTCTCATCACTTCAGAGTCTCTGCATTCAAAGTCCCAATGCATCATCACATCCACCCTGAACTAATTAAGAATTTGCTGCTCATGACTAACAGAGTGAAGCTTTCCTCTGTGGTGGTATTTGATCATACAGATGCTTCAGGCTTTATACGCCTTCCCACCATTCATTTTCTGATAAGCAACGCAGTATCAGTATGGTCTCTGTACAACAGTGTTGTTAGGGAAAAGAGAAAAATCATTTAGAAAGAAACACATTGAGGTTAAATTTAGAACCACGTAACCCTGGGACACAACTGAAATGGCTAGTACAAAAAGCATGATTAGAAATTCTACTCTAACAAAGCATTTATAAGTAGGAAAATAACCGACAATTTTAAAAGTCTGAAAGTATCTCATGTACAAAATTCCATACATTATTTTAAGCATTAGACAATTGAAAAGATACATAATTCAAACTCTAAGGTCACGCCAAGATCAATGCAACTTACAAACACAGGTGCCATATATTAAATTTGCTGACAACTTGACATCAAGGATTTTCTACAACTGCAAGCCTAGGCATGAAGAATTCCATTCCCAAATGATACAACAGGGGTTTACCCAGCTCCCTTTCTCCCCGTCTCAGTTTTCAGGACTAGTACAACTTACTTTTCCTTTCCTCAACCTCCAGCCCCAAGTACAAATGATGGGAGGTGGGAGGGATGGACGCCAACCCAAATGCAAAGGAGTAGCAACCAAAACCATCTTTCTTTTACAGAGGGTCAGATGTCTTAACTATTCACATTTGCTTTCAAGGAAATGTTCCAAAAATTTTGTAGGAAGAATGACAAGCTAGCATTGCATGCAGAACTTCACTGCCATAAAATGAATAAAGGAAGTGTTCAAGACACAGGCAAGTACAGCAGGGCAGGGAACAGCTGAGAAGCTATCACTTTCCACGCTATGAAAACATGACCTTTACAGTTGATTAAATCTGGTTCTGTGGCTTACATAATGAATCATCCTGTTAAAAAAAAGCAGAATTATATTACCTTTGTTTTTTGCTAGTGGAGATGGGGGCTGCTCTGTAAACACATCTGGGGAAGGGGATTCTGGGTGGTCAAAGTCTTTTTCCATAGTTTCTATCAGCCCAGTGAGATCTGAATCCTCCGAGCTGTGCCTTCTGCTGCTGGCACTTTCGCCATGAGGCGTGCTGAGAAGCGGTAGCTGTGGCAAAGCACTTTCAGTCTGTTGCTCTTGCTGCTGTGGCCCGGATGCTGGGGGTTGCTGGAGGGGCTGCTCTGCCAAAGCTGGTGCCTGCTGCTGCGCTGGCTGCTGGTTCTGCCTCGTCCCCTTGGCTCTTTTGCCTGCGGCATGAGTCTGAGCTGTGGCACCCGAATCCAAGGTAAAGGGGCCCGCTCTGTTCACTGACTGCATGGAAGCTGCTTGTGCTGAAGTCCTATTAGGTGTGCTTGAACTGTTTTTGGATTTGATGTTTTCCACATCAGGTGCACTTCTATTGCTGTGAAGGTGTGCTGTTGCATTGCATTGTTTATGATTCCCTGCACTGGATCGTGAAGATGAACTGCCTGCTCCATAGATCCCTCTGGATGAACTGTGATTAGAATCTGATCCGAGCGCATTCAAGCTGGAAGAACAACAAGTGTTTAAATATACTCTACAAGTTTCCATTCTTCCACATGAGAAAAGAATCACTATGTCCAAAAGAATCCTTGAGCTACACTGCTCTTGGCATTTAACCAACAAAAATGCCAAAAACTTGTTTGACAAGTCAGTAGCCTTGACCATTTCCTGTTCACTTGCTCACTGTACATATGAACAAAACCACAGTAAAATGATAGTCAGTATATATCTTGGAGGGGACAATGAAAGGAGAAGATCTGTTTTTAACTTAAGACACCAAAGGTAGGAACTTCTGGCCTGCAATTTTTCTGCAGTTTATACCTTTCCTGTTTGAGGACATTAACAGGAAACTTGACAGTGTTTGGTTTTGTTGGGTTTTTTTTTTTCTTTTTTCTTTTTTTCCAAAAGATAAACATTCCTCAGTCATAAAATCCATCTTTTTATCAAAGCCATGTTTTTACAAGTAACTCAGAGGATCTTTATTCATTCACCTGTTCTAAAGAGCAGTAATACATTCTTACTGGACTTATAACTAAATAGTTAAAAAAAAAAAAAACGAGGGAAAAACATCCCACAAGAAACTCAAACATATACTTACTTTCCCTCAGATGAAATGCCAACTATTCTCCTGAGATCAAGTGGCCTTCCCATATCAAAGGGAGGGTTTGAGGCCTCAAAGGACAAGCGTCTCCTAAATGGCTCCCAAATTCCTTGAGCTTCTAGGTAGGCTGTTCCAATTACCAACAGAAAGAGTACACTGCAGAGAAGAGAGGCACACATCTAAGTATTTCTTAGTTTGGAGCATTTTAAGGCTAATGAATCTAATTATACAACTCAAAAAGGCTGTATGTTGTACTGAAAAGCTGAAAATTGCATCCAAACCACAACTTTGTCTGACAGAAACATAAAATACACAAGTCTACTGTGATATACACGTCGTTAACACCAAGAACCGAAGCTAGACTCGAGTCTGACAGGCAGTTGCCAAGAATATTAATCCAAAAGAAAAAAAACCGATAGAATTAAAACATTAAAATGGCATCCAAGTGGTCAGCAGCTCTCAGAGCTTGTTGGTGCAATGCCACTTTAAGAGCAGAGACCCTCTGCAGAGAATTGTGCTGCTGCTCAGAGAACTAAAATTTAAGAGCATTAGATGCAGGAGTTCTACAACTAACTGCATCTGCTGCAATACCATGTTTAGGAGTTCTTCACTTACATAATGTACTGCAGTGAACTATATTTTTGAATGAAGCAATAAAACCACTGCAGAGACCTTCATCGCACTGCTATCGATTTCATCTTCTAACAGGTGGGAGTTTCGGGGGGAGGAGACACAATGACGGTGACTAAAGCTTGCCTTGCCTATTACCCTAGAAAGTTTATGAGAAAAGAACTTCAAATTAGTAACTTCTTATTCTGTTCTCCCTCCTCTTCTGATTGCCAGTTTTCCTAAGCCAAATGTATGAAAACCAGCATCAATTCACACAAAAGGATAAGCTACCTCTTGCTTCATTTTAGCTAAGAGAATCTAGTCTAGGCATCATCTTTTAAGTTTTAGCTATCACTAAAACACAAGCAACTCTGGAGACTAAGTCAGCTGTTGATAGCTGGTTAATTATCAGTGCTTTTTCCCTGCCCCACAGATTAGAAAGGATTCTAGATGTATAGCCAGGTGGGAAAGATAAAATTTTCATCCAAGATGTTAACAAGCAACAGAAAAGTTACAGAAATAGCAAAATTTTTCAGACAAGCTTACACTATCTGTTACTTAAAATAGTCATGACTGCCTCAGGTGCCATGCCATCAAAAATGGAATTACCTTTGGGATGTAAGGAATGTAGTAGAATCTCCTTCACTCATTAAATGTAATCCATGGTGCTATTTGGAAGTGTCATAAAGCTGATACCAACAAGAGTATCACATCTCTACCAGCATGGTGCTACACAAACTTGGGATGGAGTGCACAGGGTTTTGGTGGGCTAGGTGGAACTCTTTCACCTCAGTCCCACAGTACTCCTCTCACAATGTCAATGCTGGGGGCCACAGAAGTGGTACATGGGACACTGCAGCAAAAGGTCACCTTGTGGGCTGCTCTTCCTCTGCCACTCTCTGGGTAAGGACTCTACTCCCTCTACATTAGCCAATGTTGACATTTTGATAAACAAATACCAGCTTTGAAATGAAAAACAGAACAAATCTTGTTTTGTGGTCTTTTTAACTGCACTTTTTGATTTTGGTGTGGTGGGAGCAGTGATGGTTTCGGGTTTTTTTTGCTTTTTAAAAAAACCTGTTATTAAAGAAGAGAAATATATAACTAGCCTAAAGTGTTCATGTCATTTAAATTACAAAACAAATCAGTGTGAGGAACATCACACAGTGGGAAGTAACACAGTCTGTACACCAAAGAATGATCTTGGTGCATCCCTGTTTCCCCTCACAGTTTTATCCTGGAGCACACATACCTAGTTGGTAAGCTTTTCATAAAAAAGACTGGCTCCTTGTCATGTTTGTACACACTGTATCAAGTTGGACTTCAAAACTTGGAGCCACAAGTATGGTAACAATCCAAACCAACAGTGATTTAGGGAAGGCAAAAACAAACATCACAGTATCAAATTAAAAACATGAACTGGACAAACTCCTAGAGTAGATCCTTCCTAGAAATTAAGGATTACTTTGCAACAATACAGAAGCATTGTTCTATGGCAACTAGCAGAGCCCTACATGATGACATCCTAAAAGTTAGGGCCTGTCTGTGCACAGGATCCTTGAAATATTATGAAATAGTTATGTTAGGACTCTTCTCTAGTTTGCTGCTAAGAAGGATGTTTTGTATTTGTAGGAAAGAGACACAGTGAGGGGAAGGATTAGTACTCTGTATGCTTAAAGTCTAATTAACAAATACAGTACATGTAAATTACCCACACAGACTACACTTAGGAGCTGACAAGCACTACCCCTTTTGTCAATAAACTAAAGAGAAACTAAGCTTATAAATTTCTAGCTAACATACAAAAGAAAACCACTTAAGTACTTACTCAGCACTTTCCTAAGTGATGCAATATTAGTTAGGAAGGAAAATTTCCTAAGTAACAGAAACTTTCCTGTTATTCAGGAAAATGCAGTTACCTAAGTAACACTACATCACATTAAAGTGCTGAAGAGTCAAAAAAAGAAAGTGAAGCAGGATGTAACTTTATCTTCTCTAATTCTTTTACCAATCTCTATGGGGAAAGGCAGCCTAATTTATGTAACAGAGTACAGCAAAATGGAAGTGCCAGTATCTTAATATAAAAAAAAAAAAAAAGCAGGAATATTACATATCTGTGATAAAGCTTTGGATTTGCAGCACACAGAAAGACCACTTTTTCATCACAGGCATCTACAGCAGCAATCCATCTCACACTACGTTTATAAGCTTAACACTAATGAAAAAGGAAAACAGCGTTTGTTGTTAACTGATAAGTAACAACTTATACTGATAAGTTTCTATGCCAGGGTTTTCTCTGGATAAAGGCAGTGGAGGAAAGTGTCATCCAAGAGATGAGCAGGGGCACGTTGTTTATAACCTCAAATTTCAAATAAATAAAGATAAGGAGAGGTTAGACTAGGAAAACGCAGTGGAATTTTCAACTCGTATTTCAGCCAGTTATAGCTAACACACATCTGTTTGCTGAGAAAAAAGTTCATTCATATGCTACTACGTAAGCTCTGAGTGTGCAGCGCTGCAAACAATGCCCTTCAGGTTCTCAGAAATCCCATTATTAGCATCACCAGTTGTCTGCCACATACAAGTGGCAGCACAGTTACATTCATCCAAGGCATCTGCTAAGCTCATTACAGTCACTGCCTCATATCTCTCTAAAGCACAATACTTCAGAAGGATGCTTAAATTTCTATGGGAATTTACAGTACCTGATTTTATTCAAGTTTGGCTTAATAATTTGTCAGAAAACTACACATTACCAGGGTTAACAAGAATATGTATCTCACTTAAGGAAATAGGCCCAGGCATGAAGTATATTTTGTCCTCAGTTTGAGCAGAAAAAAAGTCAATACTCAGACTTGAGCTGCTCACACTCAATCCATAGTACAATTTATTAATTTATTTTCCTCTCCCACCTCACCCTCTTATTTTACACCAATTACACCATGTGCTGAATAGAGACGTACTTCTCTGCAACCTGTATTCAAGCAGTGGTGGTTAGCGCACATATACCACTAAGAACAACCATATACACACTACCTCATTATTCCTGAGATGATTATGTACAGTGCCAATTCCCAGTTGGGCCTGGGTAGCGCTTCTGCACATGTTGCTAACATGTGATATGGAAGGGATGCATTCAAGATAAATATGAATTCAGAGCCTCCCGCAGTGATGAATTTTAATTCACGTATGACTCTGGAAGCAGTGAAATCAGGTGTAAACCTGAAAACAAAGTAAAGCACGTTAGGACTTTTCATATGAAAAACATAAAAGTTTAAGATTATTTATATTATTCATAAACTTAAAAAAACCTACTCCACCAATTACTGCCATGACTGGCATACCAATCAAACATTTATAACAAACAGCCCTAGTCATAACCCACGCAATTAGTCTAAAAATACTTACAAGTGTCCTTCAAATACCTCAAAATGTGTTTGACTAAGTTCATAAACACCTATTCTTAACACATCTAATACTAGGTTACCCCGATACACCACATGAAGATAAATTAAAATAAATGAAATTAAGGTTTGACCAAATTTGTTAAAGAAAGCTATGAACGCAGTAAAAAATTAACAGCAGCTCTAAGCAGGCAACAGAACTGACCATTATGTGCTTCACATTTAAGTCACAACTGCATGCCTTTTCAAAAACACCACTGTGTTCCTAAGACAAACTAAGACCATTGCATAACTACTAATGAAGTTTTACTGACTGCAGTAGCTCATACATCCTCTTTAAGAACAGAAGCATCTTCTGAACTTTTTAGATACCGTGTTCTAACTAGTTAACTTCACATCCAAGCAGTGCTAAAAGATCAGGTTTTGGTGCAGAGATCTCTTACAATAAAAACTGACAGAATTAAACAGACATTATCATTAAGGCAACAGACAAAATATTCAAGACTAAAGTGCTGTGCACTATGATAATAATCTTTAGTCTAAAGGCTCTTTTCTATATACTGCAATGCACCAAAAACATATGTAAATCTGGATCTCATGTGCATTCACAATCCAAATGAAGGAAATTTATGAAAAGCCTATATAGTAACACCATTCCAACTCAGAAGGTTCTAGTTACTGGAGAGTATAAAAGCAATACCATAGTCAGTCATGAAATCTTGAAGTTATTTAAAAATCAAATAGTTTGCAAGAAGACAGAAAAATTTCACGTTTTAAGTTGTATAGAAAAACAAAACAAAACACTCAAAGCTTAAGTAAAACCTCAGAATTTAACCAACGGAGTTTTCCTCCAAAACAGAATTAGGTATGCAGAATTCCAATGTAAGGCTCCTTTTAGATATAAGAAAAAACACTTACAATATGACAATGTCTTTAGAGGCATTGGCACTTAGTGCAAACTCATGACAGTTAACTACTTTAAATCCATATCCTTCACATGTATAGCCACTGATTTCCATCGTTTTCACATTAATCTGCAGTTGCCCTGTATTTTCCACTTTAAATGTTCTTCTCAGTGTGAAATTCGGTTCTTTGTATTTCATTTCTAGAAACAAACAGCAGAAAGTGGTTAGTGTTACGCTAAGCAGGTATCTCCTTCATTACACTCATATTCCTCAGTAGAAGAGAGCTGTCAGCATCATAGCAGGAAAGGGGACTAGTGAGGCCCATCGAAATCTTTAAGTAACCTGCAGAAACATATCTCCGAAGCCAGATTCTTATCACTGTCATGGTAGGGCACTTGTACAATTCCAGAGCACTAATTCATCAGGGAAAAACCACAAACTCCAAAACCTCTGGTAGCACTGCTGTCTCACAAAAAAAATTATCTAAGCTGTAAAGTTCTTTGAAGTACTTAGCCTTGTGGTATTCTGCGAAAAGTGCCAACATGAGGAGAATTAAAGTTTTTTTTTTCTGTGTGTCTTAAAAATAAGATTCATGGCTAAGCTATACAACTCACTGGCAAAAAAATCCCTAAACCACAACATGTAAGAGGTAATGACTAAGCTTTACTTGAAGTTTTCTTACTCATGACTCAAAAAACCACCAGAAACTTCTCAGATAATAATTAACACGCCACCTTACAAATACGTTTGGAAATCTGCAAGGTAACAAAGCAGATTTTAATACCAGATACAACTAAACTTCTTTTACCAGCTCCTTTGGTAACACAGGTACTCTTAGCTCTCCTCTTGGAAGCAAGCCTGGGGCCACAGAGCAGAAGACCTCTGACCCCAGAGTAGAATCTGGCTGGGATTTAATTTTCATCAAGGAACATACTCTACCTTTGTTCTCTCTTGGCTATGTGCATACAGATTCTAAAGCTGTGAGGTAAAAAAAAAAAAAAAAATACAGAAAGTTTCAACTCTGATCTAGTTTGACTTAAATTTAGGAATTAGAGATTATCCTACTAAGGTCTACCACCTCTACTTTGAATTTTAGTGGATGAACAGCTTTTGTTTCATCTTTCCTAATTTTTACATTGGAATGAAAAAGGTAAATATTTTATTCTCTGCCTAAATAAAGAAGTGATTTTAACGTATTTAAAGGAATTAAACTTCTGAGGCACTAGAACAGAGGGGAAAAAAAGTATTTTCACACATTTCAAGTGGTACATAAGATGTAATTTATTATCTGTTCAGCACAGCAGCTCACAAAGTACTCACTTTCTGAGCAGTCTTTCAATAATGCTTCTGTGATTTTAAAGCGTAAAGAACTTCCTGGACCAGGAGGTTTGCCTGCAACCTTCAAGCTCTCAGTTGTTCCTTGTCCATGTACCATTATGGCATCTATTACAGTCAAATTATTTCTGTGTACACAGAAAAAGGGGAAATATTCATAAAAGGACTATGCACTCTACTGCTCCTGCAAGCACCTCTAGAGACTATGAAGTTATATCCCAAATCTGGAGGACAGAAATATAAGCAGTTGCACAGATAACTCCCCACGATATGGAAGTACATAGTCGGGGTCTCAAACACAGTGTTTACAAGGCAAAAACCTAAGAAATCATGACATTGCTTACAAATAAAAACCCAGTGCGGTACTAAAGTTTATATTTCATATTAACGTATCACTCCTGATACAAAAGTGAAATAGCTAATTCAAAAAGAGCTCTTCACTAGAAAGACTGAATTTGTGTTGCAGCTGGATCTTGCGAACAGCACCTATGAGAGTCCCTACTTTCCATGTAGTGTTGTATGTTTCTAAGAATTCAAGACTCCACATGTAACAGTGGCTTATGTATTTATATTAGAAAATAAGTACTGAATATAGTTTAACTACTGTAAAACACATCATGACTACATTTAAATTAAAACTTTCTCCAGACACGTATGATTCTACAATTATTCTTGTAAAAGTGATAGTTTCTTATTGGTAGCTGATCACAAGTATGATCTTATACATAAATAAAAAACCTCAGAAAAACTCACATTCATTTCAGAAATATCTTTCATACCTGATAACAATTAATGATGAAACAGTTTTATTAAGAACTGGAGAGAACTTTACTTTGACAGACTTTCTCTCACCAGGTTTTAATATTAGGCTTAAAACTGAATGTCGAGCCAGGCCCTTTGTAACTCCTGCAGTGCTCTGTAGTGGCTGGACCTTAAGACAGTGGGGAGAACAAAGCAGCGTTTTTAAAAATGAGATTTTTGCATATATTTTTTAGAAATCGTATTATTTTAGCTAGAAAATTGGCCTTGTTATAAAGAAGTGCACTACCCAATTATACATAATGTTCTTTTTAACCAGAAAGCCTGACAGCATGAGAATTTCCCTACTTTTCAGTAAACCTATTAAGAAGCAGAAGAACACAGTAAGACAGAACTGAGTGAAACTATACACATGTGGATTCATAAAGCTCTAGCAGAAGAGAGAGTTCAGGAGTTTTTTAAACGTGCATTTTAAACACCAAATTAGCATTAAGACATTATGTAACATTTTCTATCTTCAAAATGTTCCATTGTTAAAACATTTTTAGAATATTGTTTTTCCTAAGTAAAGGGAAAAAAAGGGAAAAAAGCAAACTTGAAATAAAAGAACTATTGAAAAAAGTGTATTTTGCTACATTTCCCTTTAGATACCATGCAAGCATCAAACTGCTAATCTAAAACTAACCGCATATGGAGGGGGAAAGGCATATATATTGGATGAGAAAAGACAGTGTTCAGGATGCTGCATGCTCTACATGAAAAAGCACACACTTAAAGATGTCCACAAAACTCAAATAATTTAAAATAAAGAGCAAAGCAATGGAAAACTCAATACTTCACTAGTTTTAGAACTGCCAACTTTAGAACACCAAAGAAAATAATTCTGTATTAGTAACAGAATGAATAATTGCATTTCCTGTAACTCCCACAATCCTATTATAATGAAAGCATACAGAAAAAGCAACAGTTTAACTGTTGCACTTGAAGAAATGCTACATTTTCTAATTCCCTGAAAATATCCAACAGAAACATCACATTTTTCACACAAACTGATACCTAAAATTGAAGATGTGTTCAACTGAACTCCTACTAAAACATTAAAATATCTGAATTTAAAAATCTAAAGAATGTATTGAAATACTTACACAATTTCTGAAGACCTGGAACTCCAGAGTCTTCAGATTGAAATTAGTTGGCTTACTCAAATTAAACCTGAAACAGACATGCAATTTTTTTTCCCCTTTCTCATGAAAGAAAGTGACATACAGTTAAACATTAGCAGAAAACAAGAACTTATGGTAGGACTCAAGTGATATGCAGCTGAAGGGAACATTCAATTTTTCTTATTTTCCCCTCCTTATACTTCAAGTTAAGGAAGAAATGTAAACATAATTTTAGCTTAGCAAAAAATACAGATGTGCGTTCAATGGCAAACAGCCTAGATTCAGTTCTCAACTGGCCTAATGATTCAAATTTTAGAAGTGGCCAATACGATAACTACCAACATAGCTCTCATACAGGGCATGTGGTTTTTGTAAACTGCATTTTGCTGTAGAATGAGAATGGCCTAACCACTCTAAAACAATACTTACCGTTCTAACAATTTATCAGTGAAGGTGGATGGGTTAGAATACAGAGCTACAGGAAGGAACTGAACATACACAGGAACGTCAGCTGGATTTTCTAGAAAAATTTCTTCTTCCTATTCAGAAACACAAGTTTTGTGAAGTTTACATTGGGGTTAATGTAATTGGAAACAGCTACTAAAATGTAGTCCCTACAAAATGAAACCATCAACCAAATAACTTACGGATGAACTGTTTGTATTGGTAAGAGGGAAGCTTAGATGGCGTGGTGAGCTAAGTATGGAAGGCCAGGCCATTTCTGCTGTAATTTTCAACCGGACATCCTTCTGTAGATCTGTGTCTACTTCAAACATAGCATTCAGTCTGGAAAACAGTTATAAAACTTACTGTACAGGAGTAAGATAGGAAGAGCCTGAAAAAAACAGAGTGCGTAAAAGCACCCTAAAAACGACGTTAGTTTGAGAAATAGAACAGTACATTATATATACACAATTTTTAAAAAGCAACCACTGAGCTCTGCCCATATGTACTGCTATCAAACAGCACAACAGAAAACACCAAAACATGCCATATCAGACCAACCCAAAGATTCTAAAGAAGTTCTCTATTTAAGTACTGTTGCCAAGATGCATCCATTCCAAGTTCTGTTATGGCCTATTTACGGATAAAGGTGAGCAGAAAATGAGGTAGGACTTATGAAACTCATCACAAATCTTTCAGTATGTTCATTTCTCTTAAATCACTGCTCTCTGGACAGAGAGACACACATTTTGTCTTATTAGGAAGTGCCTATTCCTTACTATTGCAGAAACAAAATTTTGAGAATTCAGATCAGTACCAAAAAAAATAACCCAAAATATATTTGGTGATTTGGAAAGGTATAAACAGTAGAAAGGAAAAACATTAGTCCAGCTACAGTCTGTTTCTAATAAACATCCAGACACCTGCTATCCAGAAAACGTATTGTGCCTGCACATGCATAATGTACAGTAAATTTGTACACTTGGTTATACGGCAGTCTAAAAATCTAAAGCAAATCTGAACTATTCACACCTGGGGCCAGCTACTATTTCCATCAGTGATTGTTATTAACCAGCCTCTGCAACAGACCTTGATTCCTGTTCTCCTACAAGCTCTCCATCATAAGCTGGAATAAGACTGACAGTATCAAGTTCTCCAGTCAGCAAAACGGATAAAATGCTAGACTTCAAACCTAGAGAAGTACTTTGGAGAGACTCCAAATGCCCAAGTCAGAAACCACCCGTATTCAGAAGGAGCATTTTTCCTTTGCTGAATGCTACCTTGATAGCTGGTTAATTTAGCTCTCTTTAAAAGCATTACAGATTCTCATTATATATTACGGTATATCATATTAAAGCATTGTATATTCTAGCTAGAGCTGCTACTTATTCAAAAGTAGATTTTAATAGAATTTTCCTTTACCCTTCTCTTACTGTAGGTGATAGGACACTCTTGAAAGTTACCAGTGTGGTTAAAGAGAGGATCCTATTCAGTTCAAATATGTTCAGGAGTTATTAATATATCAACATTATAACAAAAAAGTGATAAAGGAGACATGCTTTCGTTACTCTATTTAGCTACATAAAGTCATTTTGGTCCTCCACAAATATGCACACCGTTTTGGAAACGGCAGTCTGGATGCTATCATCACAGAAGACACATGAACTTGCTGTTAATGCTAATTTATGTCTCTTGGAGATTAATTCACTTTATGTATGAGAAGGCAGATGTTTAAAGATATATAGCAGGCTACGGAGCTTCATTTTTTCTAAGTATCAAGTAGCAATCATTAATCACCTATTTAGCAAAGCTCAAGGAAAAACACACAATTTGAGAGTTCACTGAAATGCAATAATTTCAGAATAGTAGCAATAGAAAATCTTATGAAATCTTAGATGGATATTGAGGTTACTACGTCAAAACAGATTAAGCAGGGATACTATACAAATGGTATAATCTGGTTTTGAAAATTTCTGCAGAGAAGAGACTGTCTTGCTGTTGCCATCTTTTCAAGAACTACAGCACGCTCCAGTAAACAGTAATTTTCACTGTTGTGTTTGACTTGAGGAAATTATTACTGGTTCTTAACTTTTAAAAGTTTTGCAGAGAAGGTCAAGTAACTCCTTCTTGACCTCCTCTCAAAGAGCACTGCACTATTAAGAAATCATATTTTATAACAGCACACATAACACAAAATTATCTAGTGACTTAAGGCTTGAGAAAGTAACAGGGATAAAATACTTACCTATGGCTTGAGTTCTCCTTTATTTCTGTCCATTCTTTGAATAAGTTCTCATGCAAATCCCAGTCAGAATCCCATGTATCTTCCTGCATTGCTATGCTGTGCTGGGCTTTAGATTCCGCTTTAAGAAACAATGTTTTTTTAAACTCTTCACGTAAAATCATTGCTTAAGGAGAAAACTTTGTTTTGATTGGGATTTTCATTACAAAGTTGAATGTTACTTACATTTAGATAGAAAAGGCAATCCTACATAACAGTGATCTCCACATTGTAAACCAGGATCAAAATAAATATTTGCAATCTGCAAACCAGATAAGAGCAAATTAATTACGAAACAGCACAGTAAATCTAATGACCAAAGAAAAAAAATAAAGAAGACTTCTGAGGACCACAAGAAACTTAACATATGCTATATATAACAGAGAATTTGTAAACATGTAGAAATAAGGCATAAACAAACCTTTGATTTTTTTCCTGGCTCTAAGTCTTCTTTATTACTTCTTAGCCTCTTATAATAAAACCTCACATCTTCTGACAACGAGCGTATGTGTTGTATTTTCACTTTCTGAGAAAAGGAGTTCATCACATTCAGGCTCTGGTGAACTACTTTCCCCTAAAGAAAAGAAATGATGAAAAAAAAAAGTCTGCAGGATATGCATTTTCCATATGCATATGTATGTATTTATTCCTGCGGGCTGGAAAAGACCACAGCAGAGCTGAAATGTTAAACTGAGATTTTTAACTATGCTATCTTAAAAAAATGCTACTTATAATGCTTCAAGGTAAGACTCTGTGAAGTTGTATTCTCTCCTCCATCTGCTTCCAAACACAGTTCATCCCTCTTTCAAAATTAAGTACACCTTAAGTGTCTTGAAGAGCAAGGACAACAGTTGTGCTTAATCAAATCATGTTAAAAAAGTACCAGAAGAGGAAAGGCAAGAGAAAACTTCAGTTTTCTAAGCCTCCTTTCCACTCCCAATGAAATTAAGACATGAGGCACTAAAATTATAAAATTGAAAACAGTGCAAGTGTCCTCCCCACACCTTTACATTCTGCCTCCTCTTCTGAGCCAAACATTATTTTACCTTTTAAGCATAGAACACATAGTTTAGTTGTTTGCTATGATCAGAACCATTACAATGCTCAAGCTCTCCCCCGGCCTCACTTGTACAACAGTGATTCCGTGGCCATGTTTTTCACCTTAGCTCAAAACTCAGCCATGACAAATATAGAGTAAAGGATAAATAAAAAAATAAAACAAACACAAAAGCAGAACTCTGGTGACAATATTTCAGATTTATATAAAATAAATGAATACAAGTAAATTATAATACCCCAGACTATCTTCTAATGAACCTGACTAGAGTTTTTCCATATTCCCTTTAAATCAATACTTGCAGCTTTTAAAAAATTTCTCTAAGGTAAGGACTGGAGATGGGAGAGATGCACTTCTGCAGCCTCAAAATTTGACTGTGGCCTCAGCAAATAGTCACGTATTACAACAGTCTCAATAGCAGCACTGCAGAGGGGAAGAAGCTACAAGAATAAATCTCTTAACAGTACAGTCCTGTTAAACTGAATAGGAGGTATGTCTGAGCTTCACCTATGGAAACTTGTTAAGTAACAAGCTGAAATCAATTGGGCAAGATAAAGGTTTGTTAAACTCTGTAGAACAAACAAACAGTATTTTACTAAGACCTTTACACAGCATTTAGACATGAAACAACAGATAAGGGCAGAAGAGTTTACCCATCAGTAATAAGAAAAACAGAACAATGCCATTTAGCATACCAGTGCTCAAAGATGAGCTTCGATCAGGGAAGAGTTGAGAGGTGGCACTGTGAGCTCAAAATGCCACTATGAAGCAGAAGTAATCACAGCTAAGATCTGTTTAAATCAAAACACTGATATTTACAAGGCCTGTAAACACAGACCTTGTAGTGTATTGCTGTCAAACTTCAACAAAATACCAGAAATCAGACTTAGGTGCAAATACACTAAAATTATAAACAGAGATCAACAGCACTGGAAACTGGGCAGCTGCAGGAGAATTACATCCTAGGTGTGAACTGAAAAGCAAGTGTTACTAAAATTGTAGCACCTAATTATTCCTGAATGTTACAGCTGTCAAATTTCTCTATCAAACACTGAAACAAGAACTGATGCTATTTTAGGCTTATTTTCAAGTGAGACATTACAGAACAACTAGATGTAAGAGTAATCATGAATTCAGTGATCACAAGTTTAGTTTGAAATGAATCCAAGAAAAAGGAAAAGTAATTCTTCTGTCAACGTTCTCAAATACCAAGAGAGCTAAGTGATCAACTAACAGAGGAAGTAAGTGAAGCTGACAAGCCTGGGGCTTGAACTCAAAAGAGCCTAGAATCTGGTCAAAGGTAGTAATTATATCTGAATGTATACTCCCAAACAAAATGCAGGAGCCCAAAGGCCCCCTGAACGAGTAATGTGAAAACATGACTAGAAAAGGGCATTAAGTCAACAAAAATCACAGCAGTCTAGGGGATGAGAAAGAATGATGGCAGCAGGGAAGCTTGGGCATATACGAAGATACATCAAGAAGCTCTTTAGCCATTCCAGTTAATTTACTACTTTATGGCCCCAAATGGAACAAAATATTTTTATGTGGCATTCAGGAGGGACAATGATCTTGACAACAAGAGTTAAAATAAATATAAATTAGGATGCAGAATATAGAATTTGCTTTTTCTTTAGTGAAAAAGGGAAACGGACCTTTAAGTTTCATAGAATGCTAGGCTGGAAGGGATTTCAAGGATCATCTAGTCCAACCTCAAGTGTAGTTTAAGTAAGATGGCCCAGCACCCTGTTGAGATGAGTCTTTAAACTGTCTAATGTTAGGGAATCCACCACTTCCCTTGGGAGACTATTCCAATGTTTAATTGTTCTCATTGTAAAAAACTTTCTTCTAGACTCCAATTGGAATCTCCCCAGGAGCAGCTTGCAGCCATTACCCCTTGTATTTTCCATGTGACTCCTTGGAAAAAGGGAGTCTCCTTCCTCTTGGTAGCCACCCTTCAAGTACTGGTACATTGTAATAAGGTCTCCCCTAAGCCTCCTCTTCTCAAGGCTGAACATACCCATTTTTCTCAGCCTTTCTTCATACGGCAGGCCTTCCAGTCGTCTCATCATCCTCATGGCCCTTTTCTGGGCCCTCTCCAGCTTGCCCGCACTTTTTTTGTATAGCGAAGACCAAAACTGAACACAGTACTCCAGGTGTGGCCTGAGAAGCGCTGAGTAAAGTGGGACTATGACTTAAGTTATTTCAGTTTATCAAAGGCTTATGAAGCAGTTCATAGATGAAGTTGCAGAAACAGTAGTAAGTGTAATAAATATCTAAATAATGGTGAGGCCACATAGTCAAATAGGAAACATAGATCCTAAAGATAAAATGTAACAGGTGATCTTTGCAACTGTAGGCATGATTGTTTGACCTCAAGAGTAGCAAAACATTTCAAAACAGTTTGTGAATTAGGAGATCAGAAAGGAGATGGAATATCCGGATTACGGGGCAAATGTCGCAATGATTCACTGAAGTCCTGCTGCATCTATCTTCCTCTGATGGAAATTATCCTTTATTGACTACACATGAGGTAAAGCATTTGATAAAGTGCCAGTGAAAAATTACTATTTAAGAGTACACAAATTGTAAGATAAGCAGGAGATACTAAGGAGCTATTGGAAGAGGAGGTGAGAACAGGCAGTGCTCTGTGACAGAATTGAGACTATGCAGGAGAGACAAGCAAATAAGGAAACATTTGTTAGTTCAATACTTTAATTAGTTAGTTCAATACTTTAAGAAAACTGCCATCTCTTTCTCCATTTGCTACTTCTCCCCCCCCCCATGTAATATGATTTTCCATCATATTACATTCCCCACTCATCAGAAAGTCACAAAGTTCAGACTTCAATGAGACACCAATTTCAAAGTCAATATGCCTTGACTAGCAATGCTTTTATGGTTATGCTGAATGCCAACTGAGAAGAAAGTATTATCTGTTTAATAGCTTGAGTGCTTGAATCTGTAGCCCTGAGCAAAGAAGCTGCTTTCAGCACTCACTGAATAAACACTGCTGCAGGAGCAGGGATGAAAACAGCCAGTCCATACTTATGCAGAGAGCTGTAGACTCACGCGGCTTTTCTTGCTTTCCTGTTCACATACACCACCTTCGAGAACATCTACTTTCAGTGTGGAAACAATACAACAATGCTTCCACAGAGATCAAGGACTTCCTACACTAAAACATCAGTTTATTAGCTGACTTTGTTGTCTTTGGTATTACACTTCAGGAATTTCAAAAATGCATTTGTGCAAATTCACCTCTCTCTTACTCTTGGTGCCAACGTACACAAATTGGTGATAACCAAGTGGCCACAGCTACATTAGAATGAAGCTGCAAAGAATCAGGTTTGGGATCATATCAGTATTCCAAGATCTCATTCAAGTGGGCTATAGAGGAGATGCAGGGATAACTCATGTTTGGGACATGTTGGGGGAAAAAAAACCCAAAAGATAGGGACAAATTGAATTATAACAGTTCGGTAGCACGATCTCTCCAGCGATTTGACATGCAAAAATGCAAGACAGCAGTTTCTCTTGAAAAGGACAGATAAATAAAAAACACAGCAAGAAAACATATAATGCTATGACCCAACCCTCTTACCGGAAAAGAAGGTGGAAGAAAAACATGATTTGGAGAGCAGGTCAGCGAGCCTACAGCAATCACTGCCTTCACCGGTATCGTTAAAATCTGGAAAAAAAGGAGCAAGAAGTTTGGGAAAAAATACTTTGACTTCAGCCTTTAAAAAGTCTCTTCCACTTTAAAACTGCATAGAATAAAAAAATCCTGAAATTCTACAATCAACGTAATCTAGGTTTACATACACATCTAAAACATGGAAATATGAATTAAGATTTCCTATTCACAACAGTCACTCCATATTGTCAGGAAGCACACCTTTACTCAATCACGCTCGGCACCATTCTACATGGAACACAAAAGCACAGTTAAAATGTAAGCTCTCCAATGGGTCATTTTATATAGGTCTCACTTGAATGAGGCATACTTTGTTGGAAAACAGGAAGACAACAACTTTAAAGTAAATGAATATGAAGGAAGAGGGTATTTTGAACTTCTCAAAAAACATTACAAGTCATAGTAAGACCTTGAGATAGACGTAGACTTAGAAAAGGGAGTGTGGAAGGGATGGCAATGAGATCCTTTATTAAAGTTACTAATACAAGCGGAGTAACTTCTAAGGGCAAGCAAGAAAATAAAATGCTTCAGATTTCGTAACTGAGGGTCACGTCAATGTATGGACATATTAAAAAAAGCTTAAAATCTCAGGTAACTGGAAGAAATTAGGAATTTTCTATTTTCTGTAGCTTCAATCAGAAGCACACAATAAGCTATATAATTTCCTGACTTCGCAAGCACAGTGCGTCACATTTTTTTCCTACATATATCAGGTAAAGATATTAAAGACAGATTCCATTACCTATTAGAATCCTTCTCCTGCAAAATAATTTATTAACAGGAAAGGTACATGAAGTTGAGAATTAACTAGTTGTTCTTCTCCCCCTTACTAATCATAGCATAAGAACTTTCTTCAACTGTCAGCAAACTGCAGTTTCTCTAAAACAACTTTCATATTGGGTTTTGACAAAAGAAACTCCTCTGAAATATATCACAATCTCAGTAACTGATAACGTAGCAAAAAATCACATTGTCAGCATGTGTTATGCCAAAAGCCGCATGCATTGATGCTTTGAGGATATGTCAAGTCATCAAAGAACCCATACCTCAAAGCATTAGGTCAGATTTAAATGGGTATTTCTGAAAGCCAGTTGAAAACCATAATGAAAGTCATTCTTCATTCCTTCAGAGAAGACAGAGCAAAAGTAGCATTACTGTCATTTGATGCAGGGCTAACTTGCAGAAATATTTTGACCTCCAGAGGTCTCTTCCAACCTCAACTTCTCTCTGATACTGCAATCTGTCCACGAATACAATTCCTAAAACTTCATGCTTAAAACCTGAACATGTCATTTGGGCAACACCCATGAACACACAAACATACCTCATAATCTGTTGTGATTTGTACAGCTCCATCATGAATTCCTTCAAGTTCCTTTGCTATTAGTTTTACTCTAAACACAGCATAATAACCTGATGCTAGTATCACCTGTAAATGGTAGAAAAAGTGTCATCCATTGTATTTCATTAAAGGGAAAAAAATTTCACTAAAAAACCATACCAAACAATCTCTTATTTCTTTAAACTGAATCAAAACTAATCTGAAACAACTGCCAGTGGTAAAAAGAAAAATTTAAACATAAGTTACTAACACAAAAATTATCTATTCCTTGAGGTGATATATTCCATTTTTCCCAGGTAATTGATGGATATCATCTGAGAGAATGGAGGTTACAGTTTCTAAAGTTTGCCCTTTCAAAATCTAACCAACCTGAACATAGTTTTGCCTCTTAAAATATTTTTTTTCAACTCTACATGCTTTGTCGTACTCAAACTCAGACAAAAATTAAGAATTCTAATTCTCCCTCCTCCCTGCTAAAATGAAACTGTAAGAAGCTGCTAGATCTGTCTCTTCTTTCTCCCCTCCTAAATCTAGCTTTAAACAATGGATTCAAAGGATTACTTACTGAAGACTGATCAGATGCACTAGCATTTTGTAGTTCATGGTGGTTTGCAATTATCGTTGTTCTGTTTCCCTTTTCAGTTGTTAGAAGTTCTACAGCCAAACCATCCCCTATAATATGCCAACTTTTTATAGCCAGCTTAGAAAGAACAAAAGGTACCATTTTCAGTAACACTGACTTAAATTTTTTTAAAGGCAAACTAAAAATAAATCCATCCTTACCTCTATTGGATTGCTGTTGATGACTGCAAATAAAATGCTGGTAGCTTCTGTTGCACTCAATATGCCAAAATCTATAAATCGTTCCTCGGTTTTTGGAGGCAGTACAAAGTACTAGAAAGATTGATAAAGGTATTTTAGCATAAGTTAAATATAAAATGTGTTCAAACTCTAAGCTCATTAACAAATGCATTAACAAGTCTAACACAGCAGTACCATGACAATCTCAAAATTCTCTTCATTTTCTATGTAAAATTAAAGGGAAGAGAAAATTTTTCAGCGGTGACCGAAGCTGTGTAAGAAAAGTGCTGGTAAAATAATTTTGAAATTCAAAAATCCATCCTCCCATAGAAGTTTAATAAAGAATTAGAAACAGTCCTATGAAAGTCTGCCTCTAATTAGACTAAAGTAGCTTAAAAAAGGGAAAATACTTACATCTAAAAATCCTGTGTATGCTCGAACAGGTAGGTGAAATTTAGAAGCATTGGTGATAAGTAAAATATTATTATCTATATGAACAGATGATGTGGAAGGCATAAAATGAAGTGTAAAAATATATCTGGATTCATTAGGCGGAATTAAGACTGGTTTACTGAAGTTCTGGACCTAGATCAGTGAACAATGAAGATCAATGTTACAATTTAACAAAGAGCAGCATAGTTAAACGTTTACTATTAGCTAAAAATGTTCACGGAAATGGGGCTTACTTTAAACATCGGTTTTGCTTCTTCTGGTAACACAACATCATGTATAAGGACTGCAAAACTGAATGTGTTGGTTAGGTAGATCAGTCTTTCCACGGAATCAGCAGCACTGTCACGGATGTGAAAGAGTGTGGCAGCATGATCAAATCCTAAGTAGCTATTAAAAGAAAACAGTGTGAGGAAAAAAAAAACAAAAAACAAGCACATTCCTCTAAGAAAGTGTTTTTGTTACACAAACACTAGAATCCATTCAATCCAACAGCAAAAAAGTTGCATATCCCACTGCAGCTGAAACTGTATTACTAGCACTCCATGGACATTGATAATTAAGTCAAATGAGATAAGAAAATAATAATTTGCATCCGCATATTAGAAGGACTAAAAGGAAGTGTTGAAGTATTAAGGTAATTCGCAAATCATGCATATACCTTCCTAACCAAATCGGGCGTCTGCAGCACAAAAGGTAAGGTTTAGTTTGTTTTCCTTAAAAATACTGTGTCAGTTCGGTTTATAAATTAGCATCTAATTCCAACAATTATTTTGAAGTCAACTAAGCCATACTTTGTAAATATATCATAAAAAAATAAGGAAGCACCGACAAACTCTTCCAAATTTTTGCTTAAAACCAAAAATATTTCTTCTCACCTTACTTCACACAGTGATAGAACAACAAATGCAAAACTGGAAAAATTTCCAATACTGCATTTTTAAATAGTCTCATCTGCAGCCTTCAACTTTTCTGAAAAACAACTCACTAAGGTCACTTTGAACTTAAGTCTTGAAACCAGCTTATGCATTACTGAGACTACCTCAGTTACTACCGTAAAACCAGAAAAAATTAAAACAAGTAAATGTAGTTTTAAATAAGCTCCAGATTCAGAAAACTTGGGTATCACCTCTTCAAATGCCCTCTCCCCCTAGAAAGGATAAATTCCCTCTTATATCAGCTAATTCACAGCATTTAGTTTTTAAACTATTTTCAATTACTGTAAGCTTACCCATCCAACACTTCTGCTTGATATGGTATTTCAAGTTTCGAGTAGCTCTTCTCTTTTGCTTTAACAGTTATTTTCCCAGAAGACTGTGATGCTTTTTTTGCTTTTGATGCTGTACACATGAGAAGTTTGTTAAAGCAGACACACAAAAAAATCCACTAGGTTAGACTAGCACGAGTGGAAGAATAAAAACACAGAGCTAGCCCAGAAATGAAGTATCACAGAAGAGAAAATGGATATTAAGGAAATATCAATAAGCAACTGACATGGAATAAGTCTAGGAACTAAGAGGTCCGAGTTCTGAATTCCTTGCCCTCAACACCAGCTAGTTGACTTGCCTGAGTCAGGAAGCTTAGCTGTGATGGGGAAGCCTGGTTGTGCCGGACAAATAAATGAATTTGAACAAGTCTAGAGGACAACTCAGATCCCAGCTGAGGAGAATTCCTCCCTTAAGAGTATGGAATACACCTACCCCTCCACTAACAGAACAGAAACTTGAGAAGGCTGGGCTCCTCGCTTAGGACTACCAGTCAAGCAGGACTTTGGGCAAGGAATGCAGTAACATTTTAATAATGAGGAAATCAAAGACATGCTAAACTTTACAGAAATACAATCAGAATCCATGGAAGAACCAAACTACCCAAGCACCAAGAACGATGCTCACAGTTCTCCTCCAAGACTGCAGAACAAGCAATGCTAGCCTGGTGGCAATATTGCCAGAAAAGTCAAGGGATTCCAGTACTAGTTGGGAGGAAACCATCAGCCCCTAACCATCAGTCCTGCTCCTGCATGTATTAGGACAGCTGAAATAGCAAGTATTTAGGGCTGGTTGCTTCACTGAAAGGAATTCACATAGTCAATCCCTTGAACATGTTAAGCAGCTTGACTGCGTGTTTTTCCCCAACTACGTTACTTTCAAGATCTACCATATCTTAGTCAGTAACATACCTCACTGGTCTTACAAACTGTAAGCTATTAAAAATCTATTCTCTAAATATCAATAAATAAGTCATAAAAATGAATCCTCTCTACCCATACAACTTCTACAATTATGTTCACCTGAAATGAAAAACATTGCACCTACAAACTCCCATTTTTACACAAACCAGGCAGAAAGACTTACAGCACCAACTAGTATCTTTAAGCAGTAACACGTGAGTAGCTCAACAGCATTCTAACAATTGGTTAAAATGTCCATAAAAATGGAGGTGCCTTTCTACGAAATGTCAGCATAGCATTTACAGTTATAATATGTAGGAGGAAAATGACCCAACGTATCTTTTGTAAAGATACAAATGAAAGTCAGTATCAGCATAGAAATGGTACCAGTTGTTTCCACCTTCACCTCCCTTTTTCTTTAATATGGATTCAAGACAGAAAAATAAAATAAGCCAACTTTCACACTAAGGTTCTCAAGAGCATGACAAAGCCCTATTTTCATGAGCATTCCAACATAAAATGCACATTTTTTTAGATATAAGCTTTTTTTAATTTCTTTTTTAAACTTTGGAAGGATCAAAGGGCAATCCAAGGGATATACTCCCCTCTATTATACATTACTGTGAGGAACACGTCCTGGTTTGTTAGGATTTCTTAAAAAACAAATGCTTATTTAGACAAACAATATATTTTAAGTAATCAGTGCCTTAACATAAGAATACTGCTTATATTTAACAGAAGAATTAAGAATTCCTTTTCTTCCCACCAGTATTACCAGTCTAAGTTACTTGCTGATTATGATCAGAGAAAATTACTTGAGAAATAATAGAAGTTAGAAGAACTGTAAGCCTTTTCCAGGTAGGGAAATTGCATTTCCTTCTCAAAACTACAAATAACATTTTGTTACAAGAGTGAAAATAATTCATGAATTTTCAGCAAATCTTAAGAAGCACTTGACAAGTTCTAAGAAGAGAGAAGCAGTACTTACCATCAAAGCTAATACTTGCAACTTTGGTATATTTACTTTCAGAGGCTTTTAACGTAACTGGCTTGAAATGTACTGTTATAGCTTCGTTCTGTGGTGTAGGTCTAACACTCTGCAAACAATCAAAATGTGAAGCACCTGTAAATTTATCATTGTTAAAATACTGTGCAGCCTTCACATGCCCTTCAAAGTGATACAACTGTCACTAGTTTTGGCTGAGTTCTCACAGGTCTGTCTTTCCTATAGCAAAGCAGCATTATAAGAAGCTTTAGAATTTTTTTCAGGTCCTGTAAATCAGTCAGTGTGCAGGAAAGTGGCCAATAGAGAGCTCTTGGGAATGATGAAGTGACAGTATGGCCAAAAATATGTTAATAAAATAAAAACCAAGATTTTAATTAAGATTTTTTATTATTATTATTAATGCTGCAGTTACACTGGCTAGACTACTTGTTCCTGGTGCACTCATTAACAAAGCTGTTAATTGACTTATGTAATTACTGGCAATGATACAGACATCTACCTTGTCTCTGATCCCATGCTAAGTCTGCAAAGCTGCCACAGGAAAAAAAAAAACAAAACAAACAAACTGTATAGAGATCAGTTTTGTAAACCGGAGATGACACTCATTCTATACCAACATTTTACAATATCACCTTTTTGTAGCTGAGGATTACTGCTTTAAACTAAATGGAAAAAGTAAATTGGGCATTACTGGAATAGTCATTGTGTCAGTGATTAGCCAGAACTGATTTGTAGAGATACTCATTGCTATACAGCAGCATTATGGATTCCATGTCAACATCTGAAGACTCTATAAAACTGCGAGCAAACTTTATCCAGATTCCATGGAGAGAAACCAGGCATGGAGCATTTAAATGCTCTTATTCTTGTTTTGCTTAAAATTAGGATGGCTGCCATGATTCCTCCTTCCCAGCTGTCTTCTCCTGCTGTAAGAACAGCTCAGCTGCTCATGTAGCAGCTGTTAAGCTACTGCAAATTACAGGATGCTGTATAAATGAAACTGAAATGAGTGCTGGTTTACCTTATGCTGGGCTGTAGAGGTTTAGCACCTGCTTCATAAGCAGCTGAGCCTTTCTTGGTCAGAGAGGAGCAAGGCAGACAGCTAGTGGTACAAACCAATAACAGTTCTTCCAAGATAAGCCATCCTTGATAGTAAATTAAAGCCATAAAACCATGCATACATAACTAAGTTCTGCAGACTACATGATCCTTAGAGGAAACAAGCAGCACTGCTCCTGCAGCTAATGAATAATCTCTTAAATCACCTACAAGTTTTGTATTTTGGATTTATAGTACTGACCTTTGTCAAGCACCTGCATACATTTGTTGCAGATATTTGCTATTTCTCTTCATGAGCCAATTCATAATTATCATGGTCTTCTTCTAATGAAATCTGTACTACAAAACACATCTTGAGGTGTCTTTTAAAAAACCCTCTTAAAGCAGACAAAAACAAAACTGAAATCAAGTTTACAACTTTTGCGTGGCAGAAAGGGTAACCATTTCGAGTAGCTCTTTTCATGCAAAGGACTGCATTTTTAAATTATTGAAGCTTAAAGTTATGATTATTTCACTTAGTAACTAAAATTAGAAATATTCAAAAGGACAGCCTGTTGCCAGAAAAACAAGGAAGGAATTTACACTGTTTTGTTGAAAAGTTTCTTAACTATCACATGCACACTTGTTGCTTGATAACTTGCTTTAAAAGGAAACATGGAATT
>VZZY01012151.1:0-58562 GCA_013400335.1 Eurystomus gularis
AGGCAGAACTCCATGCACTCCAGACAGTCTTTGACATAGAGGGCAACCCCTCCACACACACTCCATCCCCTGCCTGTCCTTTCTAAAGAGACTGCGTTCTTCTGTTCCAACACTCCAGTCATGGGAGCCATCCCACCACTCTCTGGGATGCCAATAAGATCATAGCCCTTCAGGTGTGTGCACATCTCAACTCCTCTTATTTATTCCCCATGCTACCTGTATTTGCATAGAGGCTTTTAAGTTGAGTGCCTCACGAAGCTGACTCACTGGCTAGCATGGCTGGAATTCCTTTGTGCTGCTCTTCAGGTGCCCTCCTACTGACCTGTGATCCCGCTCCAGACTCTGGGCATCTGTTGCTGGCATTGGCATTAAACTGGTAGTAGTGGGATGGATTGAGGTTCCCCGCCTCCAGCAACCCTAGTTTAAAGCCCTCTTACCAGCTTGGCAAGCCCATGAGTGAAGATGCTCTTCCCTGTCTCTGACAGAGGGACACCATCAGCCCACTGTAGATCAGGTTTCTCAAACTGAGCCCTGTGGTCTAAGTAGCTGAACCCCTGGCTGTGGCACCAGTCCTGTAACCATCTATGGATTCACCAGATTTGACTGGCCCTTTCAAACCCTTTCCCTTTGATGGTGAGGACTGATGAAAAAACTTCCTATGCTCCAGAGTCTCTTGCTACCACTCCCAGAGTTCGGTAATCCTTCTTGATGCTCCTGTTACAGAAGTAACTTGATACTCCTGTTACCCTCTTTGTTACAGAAGTCTTTCAGGAAGGCATCTTGAAGCCTTCAACATGCAAGGTGATTTTAAAATGGTGATGTTATCAAAAACTAAAGCAAAGAGCAAATCGACTGAAATGTTCAGTAACAGAGCATGTTGGTAGGCTGAGCTCACCTGACTGGAAATCAGTGCTGTTGCTCAAGCCAAAATAAGAGGTAACTGATCATCCTTATAGGCACAGGAATAAAATATGTTGGGAATATATGTTGATACTTAGTCTTGTTATTTACTTATTTTGGCAGTCTAATTCCCCAGTTAGGTTGACACAGCAGTGATTTAGAAATTTGTCTGAGAGCTTGTTATTGTTACTATTTGTGCTCCTTGCTGACAAAGCAAAACGTAGTAAACCCAACCTGCTGTCTAAGCAGTGGTTATCTCGTGTGGTAGATGGTGGCAGGACAGGAAGAAGCCCCAGGGCACTATACAGAGTATTTCTAGGTTGATTTCCACACCAGTACTTTTCAGTACTGGAGTTAAGGTTTTCAGACTGAAAACCTGAAGACAGTCTTTGTGCTCTAACTGGCCTATTTACCTGGTAAAACAGTGACCACATTTTACTGCTTGATGAACCGCGGGACAAAGTCCTACCTTGCTTTCCTTTTTGTTCAAGCTGAAGTGCATGATGTACACACAGGCCTGGAAATGGGAAACCTGTCCAACTGAACTGTGACACTCCCTGCCACAAGATACCCTCAGACCAAAATCCCCAGTGATATTCAGAAGAGACCAAGATGTTTCTGTGTCCTCGTCCAAGGTGCTCCTCAGTTAGACAAGCAGTTGAGTGATGCTAGTGGCCTGTACTTTGCCATGCAAAGTCATAGTTAATAACGATAAACAAATCCTTCATATACCAAAGTCCAAACCACATAGTGAACAACTGGGAGTACGGGAAACTACCCCTAAGGGCAAATTTTTATATAAATGGCCACCATGGGTAGCTATCCATGCAGCTTCTGAACTGCCTTTCAAATTAAGCTAGGCCACTCAGACATTGGTCAAATTTGGTGCAACAACTTACTGACCTGGCAAACCCTCTTGAGACCTACAGAAAGTTTGGTCTGAACTTGGGTAAAAACCAAAGGAATTGACATAATACTGCTTTTAACTTAGGAGGCAATTTCTGCCCTGCCTTGGCCAGGCAGTGATGTGGGCAGATATTTCGTTAGAAAGACAGGATTTGTCGTGAAAGCCTTTGTGCTGCCTTTTCCCTCTAACCCCTAAGTTAGGAGGCAACAAGAATAATCAGTGAGTTATGCCTAAGGCCCATAGACCCAGAATCCAGCTACATACTAATACATCTTAATATTCATCACTATCTAATTCGCCATTCAGTCTTTAGCATAACCACACGTATTTCTCTAGAATGCTCAATTAAACACCCTTAATTGTAGAGGACTTCTTGTATATTTTCTAAATGAACTACTGCTTACAGTATTTCTTTTAACTTGTGGGTCATGTTCTTTCAAATGAATCTGAACTTTAACCCGTGTTACTGTCAGTGGCCACATGCTGATCTATCTTCTGTTACCCAACATGTTTTATAAATTGATTTTTGGGTAGCAAATACTGTGATTTATGTACTATGATACAAACCACTTTTTAGTTACTCATAAAATCTTGTGAAATCTTTCCTGGGAGGACTGAAATTTTCCAGGCTTGACTCAGTTCAAAGGTATCCACATAAGATAAAAAAAAAAAAAATTTTGGTTTGTTATGTTAGATGACATAGATAAAGGCAAAAGTGTTGGGTTTTTTTAATTTCATAGAACATAACTTTTACCAGTTCTTATAATTTTATCAAGAATTTCAAAGATTTCATATTTTCCATAAAGCCCAGGATCCTGCACACTCATAGTTATGCAAGATTAAAATCCTTCTGGGTTAATAAAAAAGTATCCAGTGCTCATATTCACAAAGAAAATAGGAAAATTTAGATTAGCCATATCCTGAAGGCTCAGAAACACAAAGACAACAACCATCCAGTATTTGTTGTTTTGTAAAAATATCACTATTTTCAAGCAAAAGTGCTTGAGGTGTGGTGTTAGCAAACATGAAAACTCGTTCCATTCTTCTTCATGTAAGTATCAGAAATGTGTGAACTTTGTCACTGGAAACAGATTGTGCAAGCCATCCCCAGCATGTAGCACCTGGTTTTGAAGCATGAAGAAACAGGTTTTGAATCGCCAGTGACATGGTACGGAAATATCTCTTGGTAAGAATAGGCGTGAAAACATTTCATCATGTGCCATAACTCAGAGGTCCAGCTGGCTGTGGCACATGTGGCAGCACTCCTCAGAAAACATATTTTCCACATTTATTTATGCAACATATGTGGCATGCCTTGACAGCCGTATCAAGGAAGTGTCTTCTGGATGCAGAGGGAAGACTATGCTGAAAAGGCACAAACACCATAAAACTTGACCCACATATTTCCCAGGCTGCAGCAACCATCAGTTTAGGAACATTTCTGTCTTGCCATTGCATTCAGGACGTAGATTTGTTAAGCACCAGGGGACATACCTAAAGATGTACGTGGCTGCAACTCAGTGGTGCTGTGTCCACAAGAGGCATAACAATAGCGCTCAAAAATCTTGATTACAGTGGAAATAAAGGGTAATTTCACATCCATGTGAGCTGGTTGGCGATCCACCAACAGCCTTCACACACTGCTTTGTGTCTCACCCACACAACACCCACCCAGTTTGGCTATTCTCCTACTCTTGGGACGGAGTCCTCTCCTCAAGGCAATGGGAAGCTGGCTGCTGTGGGTACCTTGTGTCAGCATATGACACACACAAAATATTAGATGGCACTTAGAGTCTGTCCCTGTGCCCCACAAGCTTATCATACTTATCACTGGACCCAGGTGGGTGGGCTGGGACGAGTGTTTTCTAGCACAACAGGAGAATGCTGGAAGTGCTGGTGTCCAGGCAGAGAAACCATAGCATGCCAGAAAGGTATTCCCATGGTCATGGTTGGATGTGGCCAGAGGGTCCTGAAGGCATCTGGTGTTGCATAAGGACTAGAGGTTTAAAGATGTTCTACAAACAGGTTTAAAAAGCAACATTTACATTTTCTTTGGCCCATACAATGCTGGCTGGCATCCCGTGGTCCGGGAGCTTGAAATCAGCCTGGCTGTAACAATTTGCTAGAGGTGGGCAGCAACTGCCCTGGCTGTAGGCAGGCTCTTCTGGGGTGGGAATGAGGTCTCTCTGAAGTGGGAGGAGTGGTTTTCCAGCTGCTCCACCTCACCATTTCACCTGGTTAGGGAGTGGGTCCCTGGCTGGCTGTCCCACCCCTCTGCCTTAGCTGGGGAGCGGCTTCTTAGTCTCATTCTTGGTTGACTTCATGGCAGCCCTTGCACAATCCCTGGAACTACTGCCAGGCATTCCTGTTATGTGAACACCCCCAGAGCTCTTATGTACTCAGCTTGAAACAAACTTCAAAGATGTGCTGCTGCTGGTCTTCAAAAGAAAGTTGCTGCTTCACCCAGAGGGGAAGCATTCCCGGGCTTCCCTCCACCCCAGCTTTCCCTTTCCTCTGCCACACCAATTGCTCTTCTCTCCTCTGAAGTGCAGCTGCCCTTCCAGCTTCCAAGCCTTTAACCTTACCTCATGAATGTGAGGTAGGGACTAACGTATTCCTTCTTGCTCAGCTGTTTCCGCCATGGCAGGGGGCTTTAGCAGAGAAGCAGGGTGCATTGGCAACGTTTCTTCTCCCAGAAGCCCTGCAGAAAGACATCCTGCTACTGCTGCTGGCCTCTGCCCTGCTGCTCCGCTGGGGCCAGAAGGACGTGACATTTGGGGAAGCCAGGCTGGCAGCTGTTTGCTATACAGAACAAACATTTAAGCTGAAAGGGGCCAGGGGGACTAAGCTGCTTTCTCAGCAAAGCCAATTCTCACTTTTTAAATTACAAAGCTCCTAACAGTATGACTTTTTTTCCCCCACTGGAATTCCAGTTCTGTGAAGGTAAATAAAGAGGAGAAGGCCATAGCCTTTTTAAAAATAGAATGCGTAAAAGCAACCTGCTTCTAACTTCATGGCCAGAGAGAAAAGCCTGAAAATATGAACCACAGGCAAAGCCAAATACAAAGCGGTGCCATGGGTGTGTACACCAGCTAGGTACTGTCAGCATGATGTGGCAGCCCCCTGTCCTGGGGATCTTCCTCAGCACCTCCTCTTATAAAAAGCCAGCCCGGGATATAAGCAATAGTGCTCAAAACTCAGTGAATAAATAGAAGAACAAGGGGAAAAAAACCCCCAAGATTTGCCAAAAGATCCAACACCCTTATTTCACCATAGAACGATAGGGTTGGGATCCTGTCCCTCTGATCCTCTCTGCTGTCTTAAAATTCTTTGGTCCACAGACACACAGGCAGTGTCAGTGGTCTCTGCAGTGAAAACCTGTCTGAAAGTGAGCTCTGACAGTCTCAGGGCTGCCTTCTCTGGAAGCCTCTCTTCAAAGTGCAAGAGGGAAGCTCTATCTGCTTGCTGGATCAGAGGAAGAGCGAATGAGATTTAATTAAGATGGTTTTTGCCCTCCAGTCAGGTTGTTTAAAAATTAATTTTAGCTCTTCTACCCCTTCAATTAAACTCGTAAGCTAGAGGGAGCAATGCACCCTGAAATATTGATTCTGCCTCTCAGATGGCAGTGACCTACATTTGCGGGTGCTCAGCCCATGAGCCAGTGCCTGGGATTGTTGCTGCCCTGCTGCACTGCACACAGGAGGAATGATCAAGGTGCTGCCTTGGATTAGAGGCAGAGTTTGACATGAATCCTTTAATTTCTTTTAAATGCATCATGATTCATTATCTCAGTCAGGAATCCCATATCAGGTGCATGAAGAAAGCTTTGTGAGAGGCAAGTTGAGGTTGTTTGATCAAAGCTATGCCCTAGGCAACATGAGAGTGCTTCCCAGCCTACTACAGCTGGCTTCTGTGAAGGCAGACAGCACCAGTTCCAGTGCTGGAATTGACTGGAAGGAAATTTAGATGTGTTTAATTTTTTTCCCAGTATTTTTCCCCCTCGGCTTATCAGTCATGTCAGTCCTACACAACAAGGCATAACTAAAGGCCAAATTCAATTCAGCTTTCATCTACACCTGCAAAACTTACATCATCTTCACTGAAGGCTTCCTAAGTGTGGCAGAAACGTACCCAGTTAGTAAACCGTCAGCCTGGCAGACACGGTCACGAAACTCTTGAGAAATGCTGTGGTTACCGAGCCCTGCCCATAGCACCACTGATCAGGATGCAGATCTGCTCCGATTAAGTAATGCAGCATGCAAACAAGGGGAAAAGAATTTGGAAAGGAATTTAGGATCTGTGAATAATTTTGACTCCAACTCTCACCAGTTATGCATTTCACGGTGTATTGCATAGTCTGTCACTCCCAAGAGTTGCTGAGCGTCTTAAAATTTTATTCATGCAAAACAAACCCTTAAGTGCCTTCATAAGCTTAAGGGTCATGAATGCAGTTGTTATTTTACATATTGTGCCTGAAAGTCACGGCAATTTCTTAGACCGCTAACAGCAAAAGGAGTTGCCTATGTCATCATCAGAACATGCTCACTATCAATAATCTTTACAGAGAATGCTTGCCAATAAAGCTACTCTAGCTATCCTGAGAGGGGAGCAAGCCTGGCTTAGGAGCAAACCTTGGCAATGCTACGCTGATATGAGTCTGCAAACTCAGCAGTAACATGGGTTCTTGCAAGTTCCTCTCTAATAATCTAATCAGTGTCATTAAGGAAACCTTTTAAGAACAGCGAGAGATGCCTGGTGACTCTAAGCTTCACGGACCAGACATCTGTTTTGTTTAGTTTCCCTGACATGCCTTGTGTTTCACCAGGAAGAAATTTGGCTCCACTACTCAACATGGTGTTCAACTTGGCGTCACCTTTCTTTCCAGAAGCCCACTGGACTGGAGTCTTAGTAGCACATTCCAAACAGGATTCCTGAGGCTTAACGTTACACGTGGAACAGGAAATCCAAGCCTATAAGAATGCACAAAAGCTTCTGTATTTGTGCCTGAATCTGGTGCTGAGCCAGCTGCTGGAGAAGCTGATTGAGGTAAATGAAACAAAACATAGGTGATGAAGAGCTCTCCCAGGTCTTACGTATTCCTGCACGCTGATGAAGTGCATTTGCAGTGAAACTCTAAGACTGTAAGGTCTCCATGGCAGAGATGTGTTCTTGTCCCCATCTGAGCCCGCTGTGGATGGGGACTCAACTTCAGGTGCAGCAAAGAAAATAGTTTCTGCTGACGCACACCTTGTTCTTCAGGAGTGTGTGCAGTCATGCCTCTTCTGCCTCCACCCACAAGAAATTAAAAAAAAAATTGAAAAGATCATGTCAGTCAGGTGGGATTAGAGCACAAACCCAGAGTATGTCCAATTTATTACTTGTTTGGACAGGAGGTTGCAAACAACAGAGGTCTTCTGCCCATGCCCCTCTCTGGAACAGCAGGAGCCTGCTCTGCTCCAGCCCTGCCCAGCACAGGGTAATGCAGGGCAGCTCGTGCTTGAAGAAGTGCCTTTTTGAGGTGGGCAATGCTGGCTAAACACGCTTTCATGGGTGCTGGGGTCTGTCTGTACTCGCCCACCTACAATTGCAGGAAAACAGCTGGAGAGACTCATCCATCATGGCTCCAGCTCTGCAGGCCTTTCCTCCCAAACTCAGAAGTAGCTTTTCTGTGCAATGGCATTCAGCATGCTGCTGAGTTGACCATGAAAGCACAGGGTGCTGCAGCCCTGTTGACTTCAGCAGTACTGGAGTTCCTGCTTTACTAATTACCTGCCAGCCAGGAGGGGCTGTTTTGGTATCACCAAACACAAGCCATAGATGCCATTTGAACAACGCCCTGTGCCGAACAGGCACTTTCTCCTAGAGCACCCCAGCACCCATCAGAAGCAAAACAAGTCCTGACTTCATTGAAGCGTGACTTTGTCTCCTTCCTTCTTCTGTGCGTCATTTATGCATTTTGCAGCAGCATAAGGCTCAGAATTAGCAAAGTAATCAGGCATCTTCAAGCATGGCTTTAACAAAACAAACCAAAATGCTTTGAACATGGCCTTACACTTCACCGCAGGCTAGGCAGGTAGGTATTGATGATACACCCCTGAATTATGTTCTAGTAAAAGCACGCTTTGGCCCATCTGACGTAGTTTGTCTTTAACATGCCCTTGGGAACTTCAGCTTCCAATGGAAACTTTGACAGTCTGAACAGGAGTCAAAGCCAAGAGAGTGAGGAGACTGATTTTTAGGAAATAATCCTTGGTTGGAAGGAAAGGGGTTTGGAAAGGTTGGAGCCCATGCCAGTGTAGTAACCTCAGGCTTCCCAGAGACACCCAGTGGTGCAGAGGAGAAGGCATTTTGGTGGTGTCTTGTGGGGAGCTGGGGCACGTGGCCCCCATGGCACTGCTCCATCCTTGCAGAGCAGCTCAGCCTTGGAGCAGGGCGAGCAGGTCACAGGAGATTGATAAAGCCAGATGGGATTGATTAAGGGAACATCTAGCAGACATTTTTAAACACCTTTAAAACTGATGATGTCACAAGGGTTTTTTTGTCCTGGTTATTAATTAAAACCTCTCTCAGACAAGCAGTTTTCAACCCATGACTTGAAAGAGGAATTGAACCTCCCTTCAGAAGTCCCTGGAAGTAAGCCCTTACAAAGGAAGGGCAGTCATTCTCCCAGGCTAGCTTACCTTGCCTCCACTTTCATCTTGGCATGAAATGCACTAATCACTCTCTTTTTTTCACCCATAATAATGTAAGCACGAAGAGCCTAATAAACAGAGTCCTCATTATCTGATGCTCAGCAGTGAGCCATATGGCACATACATAAGCGAAGATTAGCGATTAGACAGGGCTTGAATTCTCTGTAACATGATTACAGTATAAAAATAGGCTGGCAAGAGACTGCAACAGCACCTCCTTGTATGCTCATTTTGCACTAGCAAGAAAATGGGAATTTTCATAATTTTGCTTCTGTGGCTGCCATTTTGTACTGGATATAAAAGGAACTTGGGTTGAATAGCACGGCTCCGACAAGGCATGTCATTATTGAAGAATTGCTTATATTTATGGCTTGTCTATAAATACTCCAAAGAACAGTGTGAAAAGCAATTATGTGCTTCTGATGCCCACTTGCTAGGGGTAAAAGAGGATTATTTGTTGTTTTCACAAGTATGAGCTGTGTAACTTTTAAGCCATACTGGCATTGTAGGTATAAACTGATACTGGGAAGCGTTTGCTCACTGCAAGGATGTCCTGTTATTGTGAGCATACACTTAGCAAGGCCCAGCTTTATCACTGCTGGTTGTTTCACTTTAGTACTTTGCATTAGTACCTTGTTGGCTTCTGATCACTAGATTTGTGCAGGCATTAGATCTTAAGACTTTTCTGAAAAGTGTTTGCTGCCTACCTACTAAAAAAAGCAGATGCAGCACCCACCACCCCGCTCTCTCTCTTCCATCACTTGCCATCAAAGGCAGAGCCCCCAGGGTGCCAAGCCATGGGGATGTGGTCTGTCTCACTAGGAAGCATCTGCAAGGTCTGGCCAAGAGATGCTCAGGGACTTCTCCCGTTCACATGCACGTTAGTGCTCTACATTTCCCGGGGTTGGAGGGCAGCAGAACCCAGATGTCTCAGCACTGCACCCATCCCATCAGGGACAGAAAGCAGGCCAAAAGGATGGGAAGGAAGACTTAGTGCAACTAGTATAATAAAGAGAGAGACCAGCACAGGAAACACCAACTCTTAGAGAAGACTCTCATAAACTTCATGTATTTATAGCACAGTGTGGCTAGAGTTGAAAGGAAGAACATTTTAACTGAGATACAGAGGATGAGAATATTAGCATTACTGAGTGCAATTTTTTTGGTTGCTTTAAATATTAAATATGTTGGGTTTGCTTCAATATCTTGTTTATCACTTAAGGTGAGAATAATTTTTACTTCCCAAAGACCCAAAACTTGATGAAAAGCATTATGAATCTGTTCTATTTGAAATGCAGCTCTAAACCACAACAAATATAAACTCTCTTTCAAAGACATTTCAATCTAAATAACTGATGAAAATATTCATGCTAAAATTGATCAATAAATGAATATTTTTGTTCCTCTTGTTGTTTGCATTACCCTGCAAATCCTATGTCAGGGCCAGCTTGTCTTTATATGTTTATATGACAGCAGATGCTATTGCATAATTATTTTACGTCCAAGACAGGTCTCATTATTCCCTTTGTCTGACACCTGGCTCCTCCTATGGGCTCTCTTGGACTTTTTTTTCTCAGATCTCATCCCAGCCTGGTTTCTCACCGGAGATTCAGTCCCAGGACCAAGCTGGCTCCTCAACCCAGCATCAGCCACCATCACAATCTCTTTCTCCCCTTTTAAATTACCAGTTTAAAACCAGATTGTTCATAGACATCAAACTTGCACTGGGTGGGTGCGGTACTTTAAATATATCGTGGTTATCCTCTCATTTACATGAGGTTAAAGAAACAAAATTTAAAAACACAAAGTAGGTGCTGCGAAATGAGCCATAATCAGAAATAAGGTCATAGTGAGACAGCGTAAGGTGTTCTTCCAGATATTCCCCACCTGCCAGGAAATTTCAGCTGTGGGAAGCCTTTGAACATGTGTGCTCTGAATAATACCTTGAGTCCATTTTGCCCCTGTGATATGAGCTTTGCTGTGCCATCTCTTCTGGGAATACTTAACCCTTGGGCAGATGCTCAGGGCTCCAGTGCTTCACAGTGAACAAATGGCACCAGTACTCTGGTGACCTGATTGGAAAGTAGGAATGCTCTCCAAAGAGCAGACACCAAAGTGCATCTTACCAAGTAAAACTCGAGTGCAACCTCTCAGCTTTTATCTCACCTGCCCCACTACTGTCTCCTTGTGGTCTGATGCATGATCCTACACGCCCCTCCAAGACCATCAAAATGCATTTCCCATGGCTGGTATCCTGGAGTTGACTCTTTCAGTTCTCTCCCTCTGAGTGGGTGCAGTGGTTGGAAGGAATACACAGGGGACAGGCCTTCAGTCACTCGTGAGGATCTAATTCTCTGGTGACCACCATCACCATGGGTTCCTCAACTGCATAACCCAGATCCTCTACCACCACGTGACACCTCACCACCCCCAGCCACACAGCTGGAACGTGGCTAGACACAAGCCAGCTCTGGGTGCTAAGAAGTCAACCAGTGTCTTTAGGGTCCTCATACTCCTGGCAGTCTACAGGACTAGACTGTATTTGTGGATCTTAATCTCTAAGAAAAAAAAAATCTCTGCTATTCTAGGCCAACGTGGACACTTGCTTGTAATATTTGTGACATTGATGCTTCAAGCATAACTTTATCTTACAAGGACCGTATTAACAACCTTTGGGAGTGACGCTGGTGAGGCCACCTGATGCTGCACTACCGACACCATCCTCTGGCACATTACTCAGTGCCCAGACTCCCTGCAGAACTCCCCAGCAAGTGGTGGCAGCTCTTGTCACCTTCTTGTCATGAATCAGGTCCGCGCTGAAGGAGATAGACATGAGATGTGAGAAACCTCGCAGTCACCTTTGACGCCAGCCTGAGCTAGGAATGAAACACTTGATTTAACTTGCAAACACGTAACATCCACCCCAAGCTGTCCTACCCCAGCACAGAAATGAGGGATGGGAAAGGGGCTCCCAGAGCTCATGCAGGCAGGTCCTGACTGCTTTCTAAGGAACACTGTAAGCTCAAAGTAAATGCAACATGTTTTATTTGAGGTTGGAATAAATTACAACTGTAAAGCATAATTTATTGCTTTATAAATTGTCTGCTTTTAAAAGGCATTAATATCAAACATAAAACAAAGACCATTTGATTAGCAGTTCAGTTCTCTTAAGCTCCATGAAAAGCTCAGTAAGGGGATTTCATTCTATACATGATTGAAATCTCTGATCACAGACTTGTAAACTTGACTCTGACATGCAATATCATCATTCAGACATGTTGAGGGAACTGTAGATGTGTTCATTCACTTTAGGATATAATTTTTATTGCAATTTTCCCTAAAATATCCCATTGAATACCCCGTCCTTCATTCCTCACTCAAATACAAATCCTACTGGCTTCAAAAAGCTCTTTTAAAAGATATGTGGGTTTTCAACCCGTGCAGAAGGAGGGCTTCCAAGTCTAAACCAGGGTGAGTCTGGTCCCAAAACTAAGTGAAAAACAAACTCCTCCTAGCTTAAAATACTGAGATCCCACACACAAAAAAATGTGTCCTCTCATTCTGACAATTCCTGCAAAAAAATCCCGGCATTAACTGAACAAATTGATGTGGATAATTCGGATTTTTACTGTACAGTTACTCCATGCCTGAGACTGGTATGAATTTTGCTCAGCACTTGTACTCCTCTAGGATGTAGACCCAAGCAAGTCCAGTCTGCCCTGAGTCCTGGGGGCTGCGAGGGTGCTCACAGGGGGCTGGGTGCACTGAGCACGCTGCCGTACCCAGCCCTGAATGCATAGATGCCGTGACACAACGCGCTGGATCTGGCCAGTTCCAGCTAGAAATGACAGGCAGAAGGAAGGCCAAAAAGTCATTTCCTGAGCCTCCTGGGGAGTCACAGCTTCTGAATGCCAGAAAGGGAATGGACGTTGATGAGAAGCTCTCACTGCACCATGAAAAAGGATTCCATCCTGCCCTGCTCTGGCCCTTTCGTGCTGCAAGGGCCAAGTGCTCCCTGTGCCTTGGCTCCAGAACAGCATCTCCCTGAGCTATTCCCTGAGCAGGGAGCACACATCTCTGCTCTTGCTTTCCCATCTGGGTCCGAAGCAGCACAAAGCAAGCTGGTTTATGCCCTGTATTACACCAGGGGTACAACTATCCAGAAACAGAACTGTAGATGCCTGTCCCAGTTAGCCCTTGGAACACCCTGGAAAGTTTGCAGATAAAATCTCCACGGCAGTTTCTCTTCCAGCCAGAAAACTAACTTTAAAAATAATGAGACACTTGTACAGAAAATCCTTCTAAAGTTGGCTCAGTATTATTCAGAAAGTTCCTATTCAGAGAATGGTTTATTCTCATACCAGCCTTTAATGTTCTTGTCATGCCTACAAGAATGTGAATAGCTGAGTGCAATGCCAGGATATTTTATGCTATATTACCGAAGGGGAATGGTTAAATCTATTACTGGATCCAAGGAAAACATATCAAACTTCAAGCAAAATACTATTACGTTGATTCTGGTACGATTTCAGTTTTCATTAAAATTTTATCAGTAATGTACGATATTTTTGTATGCTTTATTTTAATCTCATTTTAAGTAACAATAAACAAGCTTTTTTTCTTCTAAACACAGTTTCCTCACAGATGCATCTCTGTTGTGCCATGAGGGGTGGGCAGCCTTGATCTCCGCGAGGCAGCACAGCAGATTTCAGGCGCCGCACTTGCCTTTAATGGCTCCCAACAAGCCAAGTGCCATGGCAGATCTTTGGTGGGAGGCTGGGAGCCTGCAGGGGCATACCTGGAGCTGTGCCAAACTGGGCCATTGTCCTTCTCATTCAGGGACTGGACAATCCTGGTTTAGCTCCCAGACACATGGTAAAGTGCTTAATGGAGGGGTGTGGAAGGACACTAATGACCCCTCCTCCACCTCAGCTCCTGCCTTGGTAGAGGCTTGTGGAAAGGTGGCTTTGTGGCTGCTTTGCACTAGCAGAAGGGCACGCTGCAGCTGGGACAAGGGCACGCTGCAGCTGGGACAAGGGCATGCATATGGTGAGTGACTGATTCATTAGCATCTTAGAGAAACATAACTAAGAAATGTGCAAGCCTTTAAATTAATCAATGTCATTTATGCTCACAGAGAACAGATTCTTGGCTGGCTTCTTTTTTTCCTCAGCAATTCTGAATTTTTCTTTGAAGATGAGAAGGAGGAAAGCTAGCCTTCAGGGAGAGGGACAAGCAGAGACACTTGCAAATTAAAATGCGTGCACATGTCATCCACCACAGCAGTGACCTCCAGTCTGCACTTCACAACACAACTTATTATTATCTTGAACCTTAATTTCTCATCCCTTTCAAAAGTTCCCAAGAGCATTCCTTTCTCTGTCAGCGAGATGTCTCAGGGGACTCTACAGAGAAAACTAATGAGAGGAAAAAGGTTGTCACCAGGACGAGTTATAGGGTTACATTCAAGCCACAGTGTCTGGAGGAATAGGGCAGGGAACAGACTTATCCCATTTTCTAGTGCACATGCCTTACCAAGCAGCAAGATGAGCACACCGTGAGAAGGAAGATGGGCTAATGGTTAGTGCACTGGACTGGGATTTGGCAGATGGAGATAATTCACCTTCTTGTTCTTCAATATTAACTTCAGGGTGCTCAAACATTCCCCACTCAGCAACTCCCCCCAGAATATCTCTCCTCTCTTAACAGTTCTAAGCAGCTTATGCATTGTCCCTCTCAGACTAAGCACACCAGACAGAAATCTTCTAAGGAATCACAATTCTTCTAGGAAAAAAAGCACCAGACTTCAGGATTGCTACATCTTGGCTAAGGCTCGTTTACGCATTCACAAAGGCTCTTACCAATCTAAGCTGCCCATTTGCCGTGCACTTGCAGTCAGAGAGAGCAGATCAGGAGCTTTTAAATCCATTCACATCTTTATTTCTAATTCCAGCAAGGCACTTAGGCCAGCACTGTCTCAGGGGTTTCTGTTTAAAGCACCTCCTGACTGACTGGGGACCAGGCTCCTACTGAACTGAAAAGCAGATGGGACAATCAGTGAGCGCATCTGAAAGCAAAGCTGTTAACTGGTGCATTTGTTCACAGAGAGGGCAGTGTTCAGCCACGCTACCAAAATATGGCAGGCATATTAATTAGTGGTTACAAAATGCTCTAACTTTTCACAGACCTTTGTAAGTGCTGAGCATTTTAATTCGCAGGACAGCCGTGCCTGAGAATTCAGTGTATTGTTAGATACTGGCATTCTCCTCTCCTAAAGTCCTTCCCGTCACAAAGTGCCTCATGGAACAAACAAGTGTCTATATCGTGATTTTACCAATGGAGGAACTGGGTCAGAGATGGACACCGGCTGGATCAGACCCATGGAGCAGATTAATGACTTAGTGAGGCGAAAACTAAGTCACTTCATGCCAGGCCCAGTGCTCCACCACCCCCTCCATAGGATACTAAATAGGGGACATAATTCCACAAAGGAACCGATGCATCGTGAAGGGCAGAGAACCTCTGCAGCTTTGCATAATGGCATAAAGTACAGCACAAGTATACACATATTTAGCGCTATCTCTGCTTCTCTGTCACGAGCGCAGTGGGTTGTTCAGACAGTTGTCTTCTGGTCAGCCTACTATGTTATTTCCTATGGAAATGCAGGTAAAGATGTGTATACAATTCAGTAGTAGAACAGGAGTTTGGTTTTACATGGGCTGAAAGAATGTTTCTTATACCCAAAGGAGATTTTTGCATGCATCTGTGTACTCACCCAGATGCTGCCTCTGCCGTGCTCCATGCCTGAGTTTCATGCCAGGTTTGCTCTGCGTAGCAGGCATATCATATGCACACAGTGACCTGGTACAAGAGCACATTCTGCAGGCCAAGTATCAGGCAAAAATTCACCTACAAAACCTAAGTGTGTTGGTAGTTTTTTGCAGTGAATTGGGCTTTCACTAGGAATTAACATAAGCTGCAATGACTAATCTTATACTCTGTGCACTTGCTTATTTTCTTTTCACAGTTCCACCACTTTCTTCCTTAATACTGAAACACTAAAGTCTTACATAGCATTCAGAGCATTATTTTCTGCTGGCTGTGTTTCTCTATGCTCTAAGCCTCTATCAATGCATGCAAAGGATAATGGCTGAATCTGTAATGCTTTTAACTAAAAAAATACTTTTAAAAACATAAACCATAAATTATTTATTCCTCTTTGTCCATTGTTTTAAGCACTGAGTCTTCTCCTAAGATTTTACACAGTTCATTCAGTCTCTGCTGCATTTTAGGAATTCCTGCAAGTTGGGATTCCAGTCTCTGTTTTTCCTCGCTCAGTGATAAACGGATTGCAGTGTCCAACTGCTCGAAACGCCAGCCGCCTTGTCCATCAAACTGCAGCAAGTGAGTGTGGTACTTCCTGCAGTAGAAATTAAAACATTAGTAATGGCTCAGGGAACAGGTGGTTCATTTTTACACGCAAATTTGGATGTCTATGTCAATGGTTCCTCTCAGGAAGTTGAGAGTTGTCCAGTTTTGGATCACTAGGTAAGACTTTTTCAGTGACTCATGATCCCAAGACAATCTTTTATGTGGGATTGGGGCATTTCAAAGGCTGTCACCAGGACCATCCTGGGCCATCTAGTGAAATTCAGCAGCGAGGTGCCAGCTGTAAGCTATCAGCACCAGTGTGGACTCCCCATCTGGGGCGATCATTGCTTCAAGCAGCCCTCATGGCTGGGCTCACCAAGGTCCTCACCAGCAGTGATGCTGGCAGGAGAGGGCAGAAGGACTGCGGAGGGTCCCCTCATCATCTGCTGTCTCTGGCCAAGGTGGCAGCCTCCCTCTTCCTGCCTCCCTCTTAGAAACATTGTCTGTGGCTGCAGTTGCCTTCACCACAAGTCTACCTGTCTCCTTTTTCTTCAGGAGCTTGAACAGCAGCAGCAGGGAAGGCTCCCTTATCTCCCAGGAATGGTCATCCCAGTTTTATTCACCTCACTTTCTGAGAGGCATTTTACCTCCTTAGCAGAAAATACATTCAGGCAGGCACAGTACACCTGGTGCTACTGATAAAACTCTAGTTTGTTCAAGTTACACCTCGGTTTGTTCCCCTGCATCTTATAAGGTTGGCTAAAGAAACCTCCAGTCTCAAAATATGGTTCAGTTAGCAAGGGGCCAAAATAAAAAAGCCTAAGTAGAAGTCACAGATCTTTCAGTGAGTATCAGGATGTGTGCACTGAAAATATTCAAAAGTGTACATGTGGAGTTTGTCAAGACCTGACATGACATTTATCAGGAGGTGCAAGAGGAAGAGCAGAGGGTTGCCTCAGAGCTGCTGGTAAGACTGTCTAATTTATCACTATAAATGATAGAAGAGGAGACACATCATAGAACAGTGATTATAAATCCCATCCAGGGAATGTGACAGTTTAATAAACTCAATACCTTATGACATAGGACTCAAAAGAGATCCAACTCCAGGCTTATACTCACCACTCCTTGAATATGATTCTTCGTGACACCAAATGTTTAACCTATCCCTCTATTTTTCCCCCAAGAAAACAAAAAAAAAATCAGGAAGCTAAGATAGCTGATTGAGACGTTCAATGTTTGTGGACTAGGAAAGTAGACAATATTTTGATTAAAGGAGCAAATATTTCCTGGTATAATCTTGAGGAGGAGAAAACAGCATGTGAACCTGGTTTTTGTCTATGCAGTGAAGTCCTTGTGGAAGCATGCCTAAGTTAAAGGCATTTGATGCTTATTTCTAAATACTCAGCACTCCTGTTTACTTCTCCAGAACCACACAAATCACCAGATTTCTGATAATACCAATAATACTGTGGAGGTTACAAGAGCAATCTCAAACCTTCCTGAATAGCACTAGTACTAGGAAACAAGAAATGCTGGTAGGAAACTGAACTCAAAAGATCTTTCTCACAAGTTCTTTTGCATAACTTCCCTCTGCATCATCATTATTTATAGGTGAGATGCCCTCAAATACCTGTTTTCTCGAGCAGTGGTTTTAAAATAATACCAAACTTAAGAAAATGTAAATACAACTTTTCTTTTTAAGTGTAATTTAAATTACTTTAAAAACAAAAGTCTATGTGACATTTTTTTCCTATCAGAATACCCATTTTTTCTTAACATTTAGGTCCTGATCCAATAAAGACATTTCCGCTGTCACCATCTGCACAGAGGAAGAAGGAATGCTGGGGAATCCATTATTTTTCAGAGAAGCAGACACTAATACAACATCTTTCCTTTGAGGTAACAAACTGGTAATGGATTTTTTGTTATCAGTTTAAAAAAATGCAAACTATCTGACAGTAGAAGTTCAGAACAAACAGTCTCTGCTAATGTTAGCTTACATCTTATTGATCCCCTTTTGCCCTTTAAAGTTTTTGGTTGTTTTATATATTCAATGACTGCATTTATTTCCTTTGAGGGACTCTTCCATACTTAGTACTCCCCCACTAGAATGAGGTTTCTCAGAATTCCAGTATTTCTTCTTTTAATAGGCATTCAAATTTTGAAAGCTCACAAACCCTGCAGACAACTGAAGTTAAAACACCAGATATATTATTCCTATGGAAGTACAAAGAGCAGGCTTGACCATTTGCTGTGTTTCCAGTCTTCTCCCTGCACTGGTAAACTTGTATCCTGCCACCTTTACAGAATAATCTGGTGATATCAGCTGTGGCTGCAGTGTGGTGGACTAACTAATTGCCTCTTAGATACCTACATGTTGCTATTAATAGTTAATAACTGAAACATTTAAAAAAAATAAGAGGGAGGAATAAACACTTGTCAAAGAATGAAAAAAAATCAATGGTAAATGCATTTACATAACTATAATTGTAGACAAATTATCTTAGAAAGTGCAGTAAATATTGATTAAACAACTTTACCAGTACAAAGAATAAAGGGCGGCCCACTGCCTGTCAGAAAGCTGAAAGCAAGGACCATGATAAATCCCTGAACATACTTACCAAAGAGAAGGTCTGTGTGTTATAGAAAGCAGGGATATCCCAGCAGCTTTTGCAGCTTGGAATATCTTTCCTTCAACATCAATGCTTACAGCACTTGTGCATTCATCCAGCAATGCATATTTCGGCCTTTCAAAAGCAGATAAAGAACATTAATCTTCTATGTTTTGGACAGTATTCCCATGTAGGATGCTTAATTGAAAGAATAACAGAAAGGAGAAAGGAATTTTGCCAGACAGCTGTCTCTCATCTACAGCCGAAAGCTGGCTAGCAACAACATCAAGTTTCCATGCATTAATCAGGTGCAGAGCCAGTTTCCAGGAAGACGGGTTTTATTTCCCGGTCCATCGGAGTGCACAGTGATCTAACTCCTATGTGCTCATTTGACTTAGTATTATTCTGTCCTGTCATCAAGTCATGCAGTAGTACAGCCAACTCAGAAACTTGCTATTCACTGCTATGCATGGACCGGGCTGCCTTTGAGTGCTTGCAGTCTCCACAACCAAAAAGTTCTGGATCTTGGCTTTCAAACTGCCATAGCCTCTGCAACAGTCCATCAGACTTCTGCGGTGTTTGTCGGACAGATGCAGGGAAGATTTTTGTGTCTGAGATGTTAAAGAAAGGAACATCTGGAAAATGTAATGCTATGTTGCTAAAAGCAAAGCTTAAGTAACATGCAATGCCCAAACTAAAAGCAGAGCTTTTACGAATAAACAAGGTCTGCAGTTCTATGCAACCATCTAGCAGTATTGTATATTGCATGGAGCTTATAGTCTACTGCTGCTCAAACTATAACAGGAAACCTGCAAAACTCTTCCTCATTTTCAGATGCTACTTAAAGAACAAATCAAAATGCTTACTTATGGTAGAACATCCGAGCCATGCCCATCCTTTGTTTTTCTCCTCCTGACAAGACATCTTTCCAATCCATGATGGCATCCCAGCCTTTCAAAAAAAATGCAAATAAAACACATCAGGACAATGGAGGTTTATGAAGAAAATGCAGCTTCACTTTTAGCACCTCTGCAATCTGCAACCAAAATCACAAAGAGCCTTTCCACTGCAGAAGAGACAGCTCAGGGATTCTGGATCACATCTTCTGAAATACCTCCATGCCTTTCCACTGGCACTTAATTGGAAAAATGTCCCAAATATCATGCCAATTTTGAAAGTGGAATTTAACCTCCTTGGTCATGTAGGTATTGTCAAAAGAACTTTACCTAGCATCTCTTGGAAAAAACATCTTTTACCCGTGTATAACTAATCATTTTATTCTGTCATGTTTGTTTAACAGAACAATTTGCTATTCCTTCTTGCTAATATACAAAACTGCATACAGACAAGAGGATTTCTATACAAACTTCCCACTATCTTGTATTTAGAAATGACCCACAACTGTTACAATGCTGAGTATCCTTATTTCATTTTCTGCACAGCCTCTAACTGATTATCTTCTTTATAACTTTCAGAGCATGATGCATTTTACCCATGATCTTACAGCAGACTGGTGCTCCTGTGAGTACTCTGGCATGATTTATTCCCACTAATGAAAAACTTCAAATACCAAATTACTCTACTGAAAAGAAGTTTTCAATCAAGCAATCCAGATGGCTGGAGTAGCAAAATAGATGAGTTTTGAAAAGGGAGACTGTGGATGTAGAGAAAATCTGGTAAGACATTTCTGTCAATAGATCATCAATTCATGAGACAGGCAGCTGGAGCAGGGCCAAAAAAAGAACATTTTTCCAAATCAGCCCAGAAGCACTGTAACTAAAAAATTAATAACACAACCAAAATCCCTTTTCTGCCACTGCTATCTGAAAATAAACATTCACCAGAAAAAGATATAAACAAGGTCATTTCTGGCACCTGGCCGAATTTGAGACCAGTGGGGCTTGTGAAGGTGTAGGGGTCAGCGGAGTGCTCTGTCCATGCCTGGTGCTACACTACAGCTTGGCAGGTCTGAACAAAACCTCAGTGAAGCATTTAGTGAGAGGCTGCGTGACTGAAAATAGGAACTGATAATGCTAGAGACTGAATTACAAGAATTTTCTCTTTGTAAAGTTGTAAAATATAATGTCATAATTTTTTAATATATGTGCATATAGGTAGATTTAAAAACCAGATATGCACACGCCAGAAATACTCATCACCGTTAGTGATCCTATTGTTTTTCCTTAGTTTCCTTCGATTCTTGTTTAAGGATCCCAGCGGACACCCCCCAGGTGCACATACAGTGCTTTCTATCAGTGCTAAGGTGTAATTGTGTAATGATTAACTGAATCACCACTTGGATGAACTCTGGCAAAGGGAACAGATACACAGAGGTTGCTGCTGATGAGCAGCCCTGGTGCTGGGATCACACAGAGAGCTTGAGTGCAGTTCCACCAACACCTTCAGCTTCCAAAAAAGGCTGTAAAACACCTGGAGCGCTCCCTTTTGGCAAAGAGTTCTAGGGGCAAGGGATGGGAATGGTCCTTCTTGAAAGCCATAGAAACAATTATGCTTCTGAAGACAATGTTGAGGCTGCTGCGCATATTCTGTTATTTTTAAGCTAAGAGTATTGATTGGCTCCAGGGATCTAGATCTGAGCTAGGGTGTGGGTGGGTGTGCATATGTGCATGTGTACCTGCAATAATACAGTTTTTTCTGGGTCAGCTGGTTTAAAAGATTTCTTAGAGGACAAAAAGGAAATGAAGTTCAAGAAGCATCATCATCTTGTCAGCAAAATCATTCTATTATTTCCCCTAAAGTTGTAAGATTTAGCCTTCGTTTACCAGGATACAATGGTCATCTCTGTGGTCACTTCAACTTACATTCTACCTGAATATTATAAGTGCCTCTCGTCTCCTGCTACCTAGCTCTCTCCCCAAACCTTCCTATTTGCCATTTGGAATGTCTCAAACAACGGATAAGGAAGGATCCATTTTAATATTATAACTTATTATAACTATTTTCTAATGTCTGAACAATTTTCTCTGAACACCTAGGTACTGTAACTCACAATAAACTGACTCCCCGCTGTGCATTAATGCTAATGCTAATGCACCTACTTACTTCTCTTTACTTCCTGCTGACATGGCACAGGTCAGTGAAGGTCATTAGCATTCTGAAAATATCAGCCAAGTCAGTGACTTACGCCATCCATGGCTACATCCACTTTACAACTGAAGAAATGAAATGGCTTCTCCATGAACACAGCACAAATCTCTTAGTAGGTACAAACTTAATCCTGGCTTTCAGAGTCCAAATTCCTTGCCCAGCTACTTGTTTGTTACACTCAGCCATTGATGGACATGGTATGGTGTACATGTGATGAATGCTAGATGTCACAGAAACGACTTTTGCAACCAGTAAGACAAAGAGCATGTGTAATGTGCTGGGGCAGAGTAACAGCGGTAGAAATACAGCTGTCAGCAGAAACTAGTGATAGCCTCACGATAGCAGCTTTTCATTTTCTTGCATGGCTTCTTTTATAATTCCTTTTACCTCAGTTTTCTGAAGGGAAAAAGCAAACCAAATTTGACAGCAAAAAAGGGTTCCATCTGGGGTCTGTAGTGCTATGTATCCTTCATCCTTGTGAATACTTGCCCTTACATGCAAGACAGACAATTCAGCTGCCACAAAAAGATACACTTAGTTCCTTTTCCAGATCTACATTCCAATGCACCTCATCAGACATGGACTGGAGTGTTACAGCTTCACGACAGAAGAAAGGCTAGCACAGCAAACTACATCCAGAGAGTCCACCCCTGGTGAGCTTTTGAACGCGGAGGCCTCTTACATAGCATATGTCCCCAGGCAGTTGTCAAAACCAAAGAGAGCCTGGGTGCTGTGCAGGATGAATATGCAAGGGAAATCCTGAGCTGAGGAAGGAACAAAGAGACCATCATTTTCATGAGCCCCAGCTCAGCATGACACTGCAGGGATTTGTATCTCTGGATTTCAGAGCCACTGGAAAAGCCGGCAGAGCACTCCAGAGTTCCTGCTGGTACCAGTAACAAAAGCAAATCCAGGGCTAAAATGATCCAATGAAAAAATCTTGCAGAGAGGAAATGTGCTTGTCTCTGGGTTTATATGTGGCCTAGCACAATGGTTCCTTGGACAAGACCCAAAAGTATGACAAATGTGCAAAATAATTAGGAATAATTATAATCTGGGGTGCTGAGAAACCATAAACAGGTTGAACTTGTTCAGTAATGTCATCAGCCCCAACCTGACAGGCCTAGTCATGCATTCAGCGTGCTGCTACACGTACTCATGGATCCTCTCATGTGACAGCCTATTAGCAGCCTAAGGCTGCATCGTGATTGACATTTGCTAAATACACACAGATTTTCAAGGTGGGTCAAAAAGGAACCACTTTATGTATATCTACAGCACAGCTCCATGCTGTTACCAATGATTTCTGGATGTGCCTTTTCACCACTTGTGCTGAATACAACCTTCCCTGCTATCCTCATTTTGTATTAAATTATTATTCCGGTAGAGCTTACAACTTCACAGGTGTTGATGGGAGCACCTTGTTGATAATATAAAGGTAAGTAACTAAATGGCATCCAGCAGGTGAGAAAAATGTCAGCGTGGGATTCAGTGGAAGGGACCCTAGCAGCAAGGGGTGTTATGGTCAACAGCAAATGCACTGGGTTCTTCTAGGGCTTGGGCTCAGGGACATCAGCAATGGTGCCAGTTGGGAGAGAGATGTTATTTTAGAATCATAGGAACATGGAATCATAGAGAGATGATGGTTTCTTTGTTCCTTCCTCAGCTCAGGATTTCCCTTGCATATTCATCCTGCACAGAACCCAGGCTCTCTTCAGTTTTGACAACTGCCTGGGGAAATATGCTGTGCAGGAGGCCTCCACATTTTGGTGGTTTTGGTGTATTCTGTTGCTACCAACTGAAAAAGGTTTCATGAGGGTAACACAGAAGCTAAATGCCAAACTGGGCTATTTATTCTTGTAACTATTTACTTCTAACTGGGTCAAACCTTATTGCTAGAAAAAGACAGGAATTTCTGCCATTGGCAGCAACAAGAACATCAGGCTCTTGTTGGCTACTTCACACGTGGAATCTGGTGACGCTTGTACTGATGGAATGTGGAAGTAATTCAGCTAAAGACAATAAAATGATGCCCGGAAAAATAAATTGAGTCAGACTTGTGCACTTCTGGCTCCCTCTGACTTTTTCATAACTGCCCACAGGGAGCACAACAGGGTTATGCCTCAAGGAGCCTGCTGTCTGGTAGAGGCTTAATACCGCAGGGGATAGGTGAAAGGATAGAGGTAAGGAGATGAGGATCTACAGAAAAAAAATACTGAAGAATTATATTAGATTATATTAGATTTTTCTAACTTAATGATTGACAGATAGCTCCATTCTTAGAACAGTTTATGAAAATGGTTCAAAATAGCATGGACATATCCAATATATCCACAAGAATCTGAATAACTAAAAATAGTTTCATTGATTTTTTTTTTTTCAGATGTAGCACATTTTCAGAAAAAAAAAAAAATATATAATTTTTCAGCAAAACATTTTTCTATTGGAAAAAGCCAGTGTTTGTCAACCATCAAAGCAGTCTGCAAAAAGTAGAAAGATGGTTTGGGGCAAATCCCTTGTTCTACAAGCTTTATATGGGAATATTTTGCAAAGAAAAAAGTTCCATTTTTAATAGAAATCATTTTAGTTTAAAAATCTGATTTTAAGTAAAAGAATAAAATAAAAATTGGAATAAAAAAAATGTCTGCTATGTATAAAGAAAGATTTTAATTGTTCACTTTCAACAAGTATTTATCTGGCTTGCTCGTTTGAAAAACCAGCCTTTGAGTCTTTGTCTTAGACTGGGGGAGCTCTAAAGAATATGTAAGCATACAAAATCCATGTAACGTGTCAAATCATATGTCTGGGATTTCCTCGCTGCTCCTACCTTGGCACTTGTCTCCTGCAAATGCCCAAGAAGAAAAGGGAACGTGTAAGTGTATTACGTCCTAAAAACTTCCTGGTATGTGGTAATCTCTCCCCTTGTTTTCCGGCTTTGCCCACTTCTGTCATTTTAGATCACAAAGTACCTAAGGCACTTTTTAAAACACATTTGTTTGCACAGACTTTTGCACAGTGTTCCCTTATCCCGAGTGGAGTTTCAACAGAGCACCAGTGAACACTAGCAGTGTCCTCTAGAGTTTGCTATAGACTGTGTGTGTCTCGCACGCGCAGTCAGGCAAGTCAGCAGTAAATACTTTCGTTGGCACAGAAAGCAGAGTGAGACTGATCCAAACCTGGGGCTTTGGTTTGGCAACACAGACACTGGCCCTAGCCAACGGCATCTACGTGGAGCACAGCAACTGCCCCATCATCAGTTACATGCTCCAGCTGCGGGGTTATAAACCACAACAATGTGCATCCAGAGACTGCTGGGGGTACGGTTTTGGCCGCTGAGGGTCATGTGTTGTTCAGTACGTCTACAAGTACCAGCAGACTATGAATGCACACTCCAAGGTGGCTTCTTGCCACTGACAATTTAACCGCTCCTCCTTTTCCAGCTCCCCATTCCAACACATCCGCTTGTTCTTCTGCAATTTGGGTACTTCACTTAGTGAAGTAAGTGACTCGGGAATACTAACAGGAATAGTTATAATGTCAGTGCAGGGAGTAAAAGCCTTCTCTGCAATTACTCCAGTCACTGAGTTTAGCTCTCTGCCCGCTTTTTCAATCCTTGTGCCGTAGTAGCGGATCTGAATAATAACGTGAAGCCCAATGATGGCAGATTCTTATTTTCTATTACAAATTGAGGGCCAACAGTCATTATTACATTCTTAACAAAGAAGCATTAACTCCTGGAAATATAAGAGTCTATCAACAGGATTGTGAGGTGGAGAAGTATCTGTAGGTATACAACTGCTGCTGTAAGTGATTACTACTCCCCATTCTAAAACGTGCAGAAAAGACACCAGATGAGTGCCCATGCATACTTCTAAAGTAAAATACACCATCAGGCTGCCACCCAGGAATGGGAATTTAGACGTTGCCTTTGGATTCCCAATGGGTGAAGCTCTACTCTCTATTGTCAGAATGATCCTGAGAGACACAACAAGCACATACTTTACAAGGCAATGCACCAGAAGTACCCTCTCAAAAAGGGGCACTGACAGATGGCAGAGAGAGGCAGGGTACATCCACCACTCCCAATGTCAGCTCCTTAGAGGGGTTTGAAGATCCTCCTCCTCACTAAATGTTTCTAGCTTTGTCCTATGTCTGTTTTAAAAGCATAATGACGGGGAGGAAATTCAAACTAGAGATTAGTGGCTGGTGGGAACAAAAGGATGAAAATTATTGCTATGCTTGGGGACAAAAAGCCATGAAATGCTCCAGTTCCTCAGACACAAGAGATGCCTTTAGCATCTTGATATTTACTTTGTCAGTGTATTTACACTGTCCCCTAGTCTTAGAACAAACAACACTGAGAACAAGTCAGCTTACACAGCAAGTGGTAGATGGCAACACTCTACTGCCAGCCAGTGTCATTTGGTTATTTTTACCTTGTTCACTGTGGTGGTGTGGTATCAGACACTCCTTCTCACGGCACTTACTCCTGCCGATCTGACAAACCACGGAGGTGAAAGAAGACCTGACTCTCTTTTAATTCATGTGCTTTCAAGCTGATGTAGTTAGTGACATCATTACAAGGTTTTAAGACAGTTCACATTTTTTGAGAAAATGAAGGAAGATGAGTGATCTCACAATACCATGAGCAGACTGGTCATTACAAGAGAACAAGGATGTTCAGCTTGGGCATGGATTTACTGGGGAAGAGAGGAGCATTTAGCTCTTCTCCCTCCATTAGCATCAGAAGCAACAACCTTGCGGTTGTGCAGCTCTCACAACTGGATCCAGTCTTGCTAGTTCAATAAGGAAAGGTCAGTCAAACTAAGACACATGTGCAAGTAACAGATTTTGAAAAGCTTATTACAAAAATATGCAATTTACCTCCTTCTCTTTGAACTATGTGGTACAGATGAACCATATGCAGGATATGCTCCAGATCCTGATCTTGGTAGCCTTTCTCGTGCATGTCATCCACTGAGTCTGGATAGATGACTTGATCACGCAGTGTTCCAATGGACATGTAGGGCCTGAGAAATAACACAGAGAAACCGGTAATCTGGAGCTGGCTCTAAGCAAGAGCATCTTGCTGATGCTTTATGAGCAGAGTATAATGTTTTAAACACCATGTTGCTAAAACTGGATTTATCTGTGGGTGCATTGTGGGTGAATGTTTTTCTCAACTTACCCTAGGGACAGTGTATTGTTTCCACAACAGCTCATTACAGGGTAGCAACAGGGGTAGTATTAGCATGAAAACAAAATGACATATCAGGCAGAATAACCATCTACTTTATGAAGCCTCCTGAATGCCTTCACTTGAAATCAGGGAAACTCTATGCTCTATTCAAGGTTTGGTAAGCTTAGAGATTTAGAAATTGCATTAAACACATGTTAAAAGCAAATTGTAACAAAAACATTGCAGCTCAAACTGGGAAAGACTTCTGTGGTGCAGCAGGAGACACTCAAATCCAGCAGGGGAGCACTGAAAACCTCCTTTGTACGCTACTATTCTGGATTGCAGAATTGGTACCAGGCGTACCTTAGGTGGCTCTAGAAGCCAAGGTAACACTTCTGAATTGCAAAAAAAGCATACAATAGAGAGGCTGATCGGCTCAAGTCTCCCAGCACCAGGCTTGCCAAGCACAAGGCTGAGCTGTATGTGAACCAGCTTCTGAATCACCACATTCCCAGATCAGGCAATACCATCCGTCTTACTAAAACAGGCTGTCTCCACTTTGGAGCAGAGACTTCAGTCATGGTCATGTCCCTGGAATGGCTACGGACAGTCTCCACAATGTCATGAGCTGTGCCCAGCCTCTGTACAGCCCAAGCCTCCAAAATCCTCCTATTCTGTAAACAAAGTCAGTTTAAATAGCAATTTTACAGCTCTCCAGAAGATACCAGGCCCTTCAGGCTGTGATAGTAAAAACAATGTAAGCCACATCTATTTGACCATCTCTTTTGCTGCTTTTGTTCTAAGGATTTCTTGCAAAGGACGAAAATGCATCCCATCCCACAGACACTGCTGATAGTTCTTGGAAGCTGGAAACACCCCAGGAATATCTGTGAGATTTTGAGTTCGGAAGGGAAGGCCAGAGCCGAAGAACAGTCACAGTCCAGACTCTGTTCTGCTTTCTGTGCCAAGAGTTAACTAACTCCCTCTGGGTTCATCTGCCAAGGCAATGCTAGTCTTATTAAAGCTGTGGTGCCAGGGGATGATGACAGAGGGGAGCAGTTAAAATTGGGCCAGACGCAAGGAGGCTTCCAGGCAGCTTGCTCTTGCCACTGAGAACTGCTTCCAACAACTTCACAGCACATTAATGAGGGGTCAAGTTTTCTCCCCTGAAGAGCTCTGGACCTGTGTGGTGAGGTTTCAGCCATGCAGAAGCTCTCCCTGACAGAGATGTGTAATACCTTAGCAGATTTCTTCCCTTCCCTTGGAGGTGTATCTGCAGAAGGGGTGGTTCTACCCATTGTTATTCTGAGAGTCCCTAAAATACATCACAGAGTAACTTGAAGGAATTCACAATGCAACAGATAGAGAATTACAGAACTAAAGCTGCAACATGAACTGAAATCACATTCAAGCTGGCATGAGCTGCATCAGTTTTAGTGCTGCAGACAACCATGCTAACCTGTGTGCACCTGCCCATAGTTAAACAACTTTCACCACCAGCTGGATGTAGGTGGGAAGGGCAGAGGATCTGAACTGTTTGCAAATATTTGGTTATCTCCCTGCTGTGAGAGGCACCCAGATTGAGCAAAACCAGAACTGCAAGTGAAATTGAGGAGCAGCAATGCTTGCTCCTCTTTGTTCATTGCTCTGCTTTCTGCTTATTGTGGGAAGAGTGCTGCTCTGGGCTGCCGTATGAACACCAGCATCAAGTGCAGCAAACCATTTACATTAACAGGGTTATTGCAATTTCTTAACACCAAACATTATGTAACTTCTTGAAATAATGCTGTGTTACATTTCCATAGTGCTCTCCATCTAAAATCCCAAAGGGCTTTACTTGTTGCATACGTAGAAATAATTTCACTTGCTCCAGACTGCTGCCATCTCTGGGACAGAAGACAGCAAGTCCACCTGGGCTCAGAAAAGTTTAAATCAGGCTATGCATAAGACTGTGTAATTTAGGTGAAGCTGCAGGTAAGGGCAAGGAGGACAGAGTTATCTATCATATAATTTGTCTGGGGTTTAATACCTTACTCTTGTGAAGTATAATCTGTAATGACTAGCAGCTCTGAGATTTATCCTATACTACAACCAGGAAGGCAATGCTCAAAAGCACCATGCCAGGCCACTCCTTGCTATGCAGTTGAGTTGAGTCAACAGCACTGTGTCCTGGTACAACTGGATTTTCCTTGCGGCCTCACATCTAAACACACCAGTAGTACTAAGCACACTTCTCCCCACCTAGGTTTTAAAAATTAAAGAAAAGCCCAGCCTGCAGTGCAATAGCAAACCCCGTCAATTAGTGAATAACTAGCAGAGAAGAAGAATGGCTTGTGGTTATGGGTCTGTCCCAAGAGGTGGGAGAGCACGTTCTACTTCCCCATCCTACAGGGAGCCACTCATGTCCCTGAGGGGACACCTCATCTTCCTTGGCATGAGATGCCTCATTTCGGGCTCCAACTCTTGACAACAAAGAGAAGCACCAGTGTGGTTGGTTTATGCCACTTATTTTAGGATGGGGATGGATTGCCTCCTGGGGGTGTCTTCTTCAGTGGGGGACAGAGCCCAGACAACTAACTTAGATAATTAACATCTCAAGTGCTAAAGTTAGGTGACACCTCATCTAACTCATACTCTCCTAATCTCATACTAAACCAGATATCTCCATCCATAACCTGAAGACAATAACCTCCTCACCTACCATGGGTGCCACAAAGTCAAACACACTAAAACCTGTTAAATACCAGACATTGCTGTAATTAAGGTTATGCGTGTGTGACAGTTAGACACTAAGTAGTAAGAAGTATGGGTAACTGGATACAGCCACAATGAAATTTTGGCTTTGCCAGTAAGCTCCTTGTTAAAATGCTGTTTTAGTTAAATTTTTAGCAATTCAAGCAACAAAACCAGTCTTTTTGTCCTTAAGTAATACTTGAGTTTAACTGGACTTAATTGATTTCTGATGGAGTTTTTCCTTTCAGACAGAGTATCTGTGTCCCAGTGTGAAAGAAAGCACTCTTACAGACTCTGAAAGCAACTCCTCTGCTGTGTGGAGGTCATGTCTTTGATGGTAATAGATTTGCAACTGTTTTCTTCCTTTCACTGCTCTCTAAAAAGGCTTCCTACACTGGTTTTGAGAGACGGGATTTAATGTAATACGCTTTGAAAGTTTTGGTAGCAAACCTCCAGAAAGCTAAGAAAACTTACAGATTTTTCAAGGCATTTACTGGAAGAGACACTTTAGGTTCTCATAAACTGATCTTTTTCCAGTTAGTTCGATGGTATTATTACATCACTAACTTCTGCCTGGTGCACTTGGTGCTTCACTTTGCAGAGTTGTAACCTCATTCTGCTAAGTAACAAGCCATCATCCCTAGGGTTTATGGCTTCCCCCTTGCATTACAGGCCTTAAGGAAAGATGATACCAAGATGTGCTGCAATCTGAAGCCTGTGGTATGGACAATTCCCCAGTGCCCTATTGACACATGACATTGTGTCAATATGTCAATATTGTGTCACTGTTGGCAAAATGTTAGAGGAATCATATGTGGATGAAGGGCAAGTGCAACCGATGATATGGTCTCTTTACTGCAGTTAGCTTTGGAGAGGGATAAGAGGGCAGTACTAAAAAACATACTGGAGTATATACCAGTCACTTGTCTTTCCAGACAGAGGATTTACATGCTGGAGCTGCTGGGCATAAAGAGAGAGGTATGCCAGTTCAAAGGGACTGTAGCTTAACACTGTACGCTGTAGCCAGGCAGTACTAACATCTAGTAATCCTCTGATGTCTTGAAGAGCAGACGGCTTCACTCTTTTGGGTAGCAAGTTAAGGAAGAGGACTTGCTTAGATGTCAAAAAAATTCTGTTCCAAAATCAGAACAAGCCATGTCCACTTGAAATGTTTACAATTACTTTCTGAATGTACTTAAAAATGTTTTCATCTTCCATACAAAATAAATTGTGCTGTCAGAACTGATAACCGGTTCTGACATCCATAATACTATTTTAAGGAATTTTAAGGAACTAATCAATATGCGCTTTAAGAGTCTATAAAGCAATCTGAATGGTCAGAGTCTTAATTATGAGCACTCTGGAATAAAAAAGGGACCAAAATATATCTTAATTAATTGGCTGCCATCAGAAGTTAAGCAATATTAATCTAATGTAAGTGCACAAGGAACTGCTTCCAGATATAAGTCTGAAGCTCACCTCGTCTTCCTTGGCATAGCATGATTAACATTTTCTCCATGGAAGGTGAAGTCTAAAAACATGTGGCTTATGATTCTGGAACCCATCTGCATGCTCCCGACTGAGCAATCAGGACCTCATTTGCCATTTGCTGTGCAAGTGTGTTTGCACTTATTATTGCACTATATTCTCACAGATATGCAAAGTTATGTGGGGAAATTACGTGTAATGCAACTATAAACTCTTGACTGACCTATCTTTTAAGTTTCTGTCTCTGGCTGACAAGGTGCCTTGATAATACACCCAAGTGGGAGAGAGAAAGGGAACACTTCACTTGGGATACTCCTTTTCAGATAAATTGCAGCTTGGACTTTCAAAGGAGATTGGCATGGCTTCAGAGTGCTTGCTTCAACATCTAAAACAAAATGTATTCTAAATGCAGGTACCGCTATTTAAGAAGATGATACAGGAGCCCAATCTCCAGCCATGGAGGTATCTTCCCAGAAACCTTGGAAGACCTTGAAAAGTCAGTGCTTGCACTGGAGAATCTCCAGTCCAGAAAGCCAAGAGTATAGCTCACACCTATGGCTGTGCCCTGATGCTAATTCTCCAGTAGGTCCAGTACAGCATGGAATATAAAAAAAAACATTTTAAGTCCAGCACAAAACACTACAGCTACCAGAGATGTAAGATAAGGGGCTGTATGACAAGCCAGCGGTTAGCAAATCTCTTCCAAGAACTGAGTTCAGGCTAAGTTCTTCTCAGCTTGCAGGGCGTCAGATTCCCATTTTTCTAGGCAAGTATCCAGGCTAAAGAGGAGTTGAAGGGAGTACACCTTCTAATCTTCCCAATGAAGCAAGGAAACTGCTGCTAGGAGGCAGGAATCACGTGTCCAAAGAAAGAGTTATTTGAAACAGTCTAATTATATACCATACCAGTCAGAGTCCTCAACTGGAAGGAAGAAGACTTCAGTATCAGTCCTTGTGCCATATATTATTTTTATTATTCTTTTTTTTCCCCAACCTCTTTAATATAAAATGCAGTAACTATCCTAATCCTTCAGTAGCACAGTAAAAATGTATTAAAGAGGGTTCTAAACTCATTTAGATGTCTGGTCTCAGGAGAGGACTTGTTATAGATAAAGGGGTTTAACATTTAGCTCTCAGTTTGGCACCTAAGCGTCACCTAAGAGGCAGGAGTTCAGACATATATTTCTATTTAGAGATTCCTATGGATTAACTCTAGGTGGCTCCCTTTACCAACTGCACAAAGTTTTTGGATAACTGTCCAAAAGTCCTAAATCTCTACCTGACTATCTAGGGAATTCACCTATATTTAGAACTTTCCATCACCTTGCTGGTGCCAAGATCCTAATTTTTAGGTGCTGTAATACCTCAGCTGGAATCACCTCAGCAGAATTCCAGCCCTTGCCATGCTGCTGATTTAGGTTAATAGTAAAAACACCATGGTTTTCAACAGCAGCAAAACTTGATCAACAGTGATTCTCAAGAAATGCCAACCTCCACTAAGTAAAGTAATCTGGGTTCCTAATAGTTCTTTGATGACATCAATAAAATAAGCAGCAAAAAACTATTGATGGCAACACCAGTACAACTTTGAGAAAACAAAATGTCTTGAATGCATGTGAATTATCTTCTTTTTAAGTAGTGTTGTATCCACTCTTACACACAAGGTGGTACCACCAAAGAGTTTAAAAATAATAAATAATATAATATAATATTTAGCAACATGTTAAAAAAGCAACAGGCTCAGTTCATTGCACTGTATCTAGTTCAAGGGATTTTAGGGCCAGCTAAAGTTTCAGCAAGCTTTATAAATAATTGATCTCTCTTTAAAATACCCTACACTGAACTCTCCTCTCCACTCATACAGAACTAGCCATGAACATCCTCTAAATATTTCAGATAGGTCAGTTACCAGAGTGGAATGTAATCAGCTTATAGCCATTAACATCGTTAAAAGGGAATGAAACGCACAGTATCAAAGGCTGAATTCTCAATGCATATAATTAGAATATGCTATCAAAGGCTGAAAAAATCACACTAATCGCTAGCAAAGAAGTTATGCACATCTCTGCAAGAAAATAATCTGGGAGGAAGTAATAACCAGAAAGGTAAAAGAAGCCTTTCATTTAAAGCACTATTCATGTTCAGGTATCATCTCATGGTTTACTTATTCACCATTACCAAGATCACTTACAATACAGCTAGAACTGGTCAGATGGCATAAAAGCTTAAGGTGAACAATTCACAAAATTACCCAGTATATTCTGATAGGGAGAGACAACAGAAAGAACACATGTATAATTAAAATCAAAACCCAGGCAATTTCTACAAAATACAAGCAGCTAATGCAATCTGAAATAATCAGATCTCCTGCAAAAATCAAACCAACCAGCCAGAAAAAATGAAGGAAAAAACTCTCTCCTTTTCTTAAACATCCCATTTTTGTAGGGCCAGTCTTTTCATACCTCTAGCAGTCCCGATAAAAGGATTATGTGGATGGATGATCATGAAGATCAATTAATTGAAGAAAGAGAGAGTTGTTCTGGACAAGAGTGTAGCCTTCCAGTCTCACCAGGCATACCCCAGCCCAAGAGGTGTTTCTGATTTTTATCACAGCAAATCAGTTTCCTTATTTTTAGAAAGAAACCAAATTACTGATAGTTTTGCAGATGAGGAGTGTAGACAGTGAAGCCTCTAGAGCAGAGGCTGCTTTTGCTCTGGGTTTCTACAATGCTTAGCTATCCCTGGCATAAATTTTTCCATGCACTGGGATACAAACATGCAAGTACTACCAGAGCGACGTGTCTCCAGAGAAACACCTGCCAGCAAGTGAGAAGTCACACACTGAACTGACTTCCCTCTAATCCTCTGTGAAGCGCTGCATTACACAGAGCAGAACATGACAGTGCAGAATACAGAGATACACCATGTATACAGATACACGAAATATTATCACAGCAATTTTATATGCATTATAGGTACCTGAAGTGGCCACAAGGGAGCTGTAGTAATCTGCAGTAGAAACTAAAATTGATAGTGTGTAAGTACTGCAGAACTTTAGGCAGATAAACAAGCCTGGAAAGTTCTTCTCTCTTGGGAAAGACATACTCCCGTCTAAGCTAGGCTAGTGCACACAAGCTGAACTGCAGCAAAACCCCACCCACTACAGGCTCCTGTGAGACCATGACATCATCAATAACAGAACTGAAAGGCCAGTGTTTTGGGGACTACTCAGCAGAAAAGAGTCATCTCACCTAAAAGTTACTCATCCAAGTCTGAGTTAGTCGCCCCAGGCTTGCTTTGTTGTCAACAGAGTCCTCTAGTGAACTGGTACCTCCAGGTCTCATATGTTTTAGATGTTTGTTCTAGGACACAGGATGAACAGCTAGAGTGATCTGAACTGGAAGACTATTGTGCATCAATGAATTAGTGATCTGCAGAACAGTTGACCTGGGTGGGCATGGGCCTGTGCTATACTTTCCTGCACCATGTTGGGCTGTGCTACACGTTATCACTTGGCCTTCAGGCCTGTGCTGTGCTGTACTTATCCCTTGGCTACAGGATAAATGTTGCTGGCTCATCAGAACGGAGGAGCCTGCAAGCAGCTCCCACTTGGCACCAGCAACTACGCCACCTGCACGTCCTTGTCATTATCTTGAAGTGAAGCAGCATGTTCGCATGCTAACATCATTTTGTTTGACAGTAGAAATGATAAATGAAATTGTTTACTTCTAGGAAAATCCTATCACAGCACTAAAGACCATAATTGCCAATGAACCTTAGCACAGATGGGACCAAGTGCAGCATGCCATGCTGTGACTAGAGGTCCAGCTGATGCTGCACAATGCTGGGTTCCTGGCATCTGAAGGGATATAAGTGCCTGTTCTGGTTTTGGCTGGAATAAAGTGAATTTTCTTTCTAGTAGCTGGTACAGTCTTGTGTTTTGGATTTAGGATGACACACTGATAACACACTGATGTTTTAGTTGTTGCTAAGCGGTGTTTATACTAAATCTAGGACTTTTCAGCTCCTCAGGCTGCCCGGCCAGTGAGGAGGCTGGGGCTGCACAAGAAGCTGGGAGGGAACACAGCAAGGACAGCTGGCCCAAACAAGCCAAAGGAGTATTCCATATGATATGGTGTCATGCCCAGTATATAAACTGAGGGGCATTGGCCAGGAGACACTGCAGCTCAGGAACTGGCTAGGCATCGGTGAGCAAGAGGTGAGCAATTGTATTGTGCATCACTTGTTTTGTATATTCAATTATTATTATTCTTTTCCCTTTCTTTTCTGTCCTATTAAACTGTCTTTATCTTAACTGGAAAGTTTTTGGGTTTTTTTCCTGATTCTCTCCCCTGTCCCACTGGGGGTGGGGAGTGAGTGAGTGGCTCTGTGCTGCTCAATTGCCAGCTGGGGTTAAATCACAACACTGCCACAAAGATGATGAAGGGACTGGAGCATGTCTCCTATAAGGAAAGGCTGAGAGAGCTGTGACTGTTCAGCTTGGAGAAGAGAAGGCTCAGGGAGGATCTTACCATGTATATATGTGTATATATACACATATATGTGCATATATACGATGTACATAAGTACCTGAACGGATGGTGCAAAGAAGATACAGCTAGGCTCTTTTCAGTGGCACCCAGGACCAGAGTCAATGGGTACAGATGAAAACAGGAGATGCCATCTGCACATCAAGAAAGAATTTTTCACTGTGAGGATGACTGAGCACTGGCACAGGTTGCCCAGTGAGGCTGTGGCATCTCCATTCTTGGAGATACTCAAAACCTGTCCGGACATGGTCCTGGGCAAACATCTCTAGGTGGCCCTGCTTGAGCACAGGGGTTGGACCAGATGCCCTCCAGAGGTCCCATCCAACTTCATTAATTCTGTGATTTTGTGATTATCTATGACATAAACTTATTATTTATCTCTAATAAAAGTAATTTTAATTAAAGCATTACAGAGTTTGAATACTTTTCTTACTGGCATCAACAACAAACATTTTCATTGGTGCACTGCAACAGTGAAGCACCCTCTGGAAGGAGACAGTTCACTCATAAAGCTCACACAAAAATGTCTAACTTTTAGCTGCCTAAATGAACATAGAAGAGGTCTACTTTCAGTGTATGAATTGGTTTATTGCTTTAACTTGTTGGGGGTGGGGGTTGAACAGTTGTATAAAAAAATGGTGAATAGTCTTCCCTCTGGAAGGTGGGTAGTTACTAGTGAATTCTGCACTGTCTCCAAGAAATGCAGAACAGAATCACCATGCTGAAAAAACTTACATTTACCTTGGAAATGACAGTGAGTTGGAGGAGAGACAGAGGGTGAGATCCTCAGCCTAGAGGCAGGCAAACATGGGACTAGACACTAAGAAATGTGTCTGAGTGAGCAGACCATGGAGAGGCTGGGAGAGGGCTGAAGGTTTTGCCATTCTGTTCATCTGTCAAAGATCCTTTGTTGCACAGTTGCAATGTAAGGCATTAAGCTGGAGGTAACTGCTCAAGCTGGACCTAGTAATAGCACTTCTGTGCAGAAACTAGGTCATGTAAATGCAACTACCAGATTACTCCCTAACATGCAAGTCTGTCCATGCCACTGCTTTGTTCACTGCTATCAAAACTAAATCTTAAAGCAAGTGAGCTATTTGTCTCAGCAAAACGAACCTAGCACAGATTAAATAGGTAGTCAGTTGCTTTGCTGGATGGATCCTATAAATACCAGCCACATACTCAGTTCTTATAATCTCCTTAGAGACTTTATATTTATACAATATTTGTCAAGCTTAACCTGATAACGGGCTTTAAAAAAACTTCCCAGCTTTTAAATGAAGTTCCATCAACAGTCTGGCACATACATGGAGGCCTGGAAAGATGGTACAGGCAATATGTAACTATTGGTGCTGAATGAGGACTTTTGATATTCAAAATCCTATCAAAAGCAGCAAGTGGGGGAGTGGAAGCATTGCAAGCTCATGCTGGCAAGAACATGGTGTCCAAAATACGTTATGAAACACCGAGTAGCTGATTGCCAGAGATCCTAGTAGAAATACTCCTGCAACCGGGCATGCTCACAGACAAAAATTTAGGTTTTCTATAACACTGAGGAAAATATCTCAGAAGAATGTAAATGGAGGAAACTCTACATATTAGTGACACCTACTTTTGTGCAGGAGCCAAAATGACATTTCTGTGCTTAGTACTGAAGCAATATGCAAAATAAGAGGGATGACGCTTTGATTGCAAGAATGGAATTTCACCTTTAAGTTGCATACACATCACGGTATTTAACCAGACATGTAGCTGACAGCACTTTACATTATACCTCTGTGTAACTGTCACTTGGTAGGAACAAATGAATTACTGAGTGCATCTTAATCCTCTGAATGATCATGTTCTAGCATGGAGCACAAATAAAAATGACTTGGCTTGCACCAAGTTAAATGACCACATTGTGCTTTGAGACATCTCCATGAGCCTGGAGAATGAAGTTTCTCCATCCATCTGTACAGAAGGTGGTAATAATAGAACTGCTTCAACTGAAAAGACCACCAGTAGATAAGAGACAATATTGAGATCTCAGTACTAAGTCAAGCCTGGACTTGCCTGGTGATTAAAACTTACCAATAAGGGTCTTCACTTCTATCAAGCATGGTTCTGGCTTCTGTGCATCAGACAACTATCCACTAGGAAATGCACTAGTGTCCATGTGGGGTAAAAGTTGAGTATGTATCAACGCATCTCAATTCCTTACCTACAGGTAGTACTCTTAGTATCTCCCATAGCCACAGCTTGCTCCAGACATGCCCCCAGTCTGATGGGATTGAGGGACCAAAACCCCAGAGCATGCTGAAGTCCTTCACAAACATCAGTTTAGCTGTAGCCTTTAAAGTTGGTGTTGGATTTATGTGAAACTTTTAAAATCTAAACTAAACCCCAATGCAGGAAGCTGACTACAGCCTTCAGCCTGAGATTTCTGAAACACTTTGCCTAATAATGGAAAAGACTTGTAAGCTGTGGTTTAATTAGCTGACTCTTGTGTCTGGCCACTAATGAAGGCACTTGACATGGCTTGACAGGGAGTAGTAGCTAATCCATAAAGCCATTTTCCACATCTCACTATCAGCATAGGTGAATCTTGCTCACAATGTGCTACCAAGAGGTGCTGTCATTACTTGTGATCAGTCAGCATATAGACCTAATTAAAAACCTTCAAACTTCACAGCTGTGTGTGAGCCTTCAGTGGAAATGAAGAGGTCTCCCAGTGATCCTGGCAGGCAAAGCCTCAGCTAACCTACAGGGCAGCAAGACAAGAACTTTTCTGTTCTAGATGAGACAAGACAGGACTGCCTTCAATCAGGAAGAAGTGCAAGCATTTCTATACAAGTCCCAGTAAGATGAAATGGGAAAGCTGTGCCTGGGCTGAAGGGATAGCCTAACAGCCCTCTCAGATGTAAGGCCACACGTTTTGATGAACCAAGTTAACCTGTCTTGAATTAATTTCAAAAAAAAGAAAAAAAGAAGACACAAAGTAGCAGCCAATCTGTTAAAGCAAACCTGTATCAAAATAGCACGCAGAACCAAAGTATGTTATATTACAGTGTTAATGATATCTACCACAGACCTTTTTCTCATCTGTCAGATAAGTGGTGACCTTTGGAAATAAACATATTTCAAAGGAGCACCATGAACTTGATAACAATACGTACGACAGATAGATACAGTGTGCAAGGGAGTAGATATCTATATGGCATGACACGTACTGAAGGAACAAGTTAGCGTGGTGGTGTACTATCAGCAAAATGCTGAAGGGCAATGACAATTGCTAGTGTGGTGTTGGCATGTGCAGTCAGAGTACAGTTTAACTCCAGCTGACCCAACTAAATGGATCATAGTTAAAGACAGAGCGAGACATGACAAGAAATTAGGATGTGCAAAATACAACAGAGCAGAGAGTCATCTGAGCCCCTCAAAATGAGATGAGGCAACAGAACTCACACAGACTTATTTGCACAGCACTTCATTTTGGCTACTCCTCTAACAGACCACACACACATACTTTTATAGATCTAATACAGGGTATCTGGAAGCGAACACAACAATTTTGCAAGATTAAATTGCTTAGATAATCAAGAATTGTCTTACGAAACAACCACATTTTAATGACAGTAGCCACTACTACCTACCTCCATGTTTAAGGTAACATTTTAATCACATTACAATCTTCAAAGTTTCATGTGCTTATACAAATGTAAAAAAAAAAAATCTTTATTTTATCGCTTTATTATTTATATTTCTTAGAACTGAAACATATTTGTTTGGTTTCATCCACCTGATCCTTGGACTACTTGAGGCAAATCACATCAGACATTTTGATTACTCAATAGAGATAAGGAGAAGAAATATATCTTGGTAGCTGATGCAATTTTGTTTAGTAGCCCAGGATATTTTTAGAATACAGAAGGAAAAACCACCAGACAGGAAAAGACTTGTAAAGCAGCCCCAGACAAAATAGCAGAAATAGAGCAGATGTATGCAAAAACAAACAGCTTAGGAGGGCCAGATAAACTTTTAAACTGTTATGTTCCATGCTCTCTTAGCATTAATAAGAAGACAGAAGATCTAGGTATAGAAATCTGAAATTATGAAGAAAAAACAACATTTGATACTAGTGCATCTGTGGTTGCCTCCATTTTAGCATCTGACAAGCCTGGTGGTGAAGGAAGGAATATTAGAGATCTACTTGAATGAGCAATTGAATGAGAGAGAATACAGAATTGGACCTTTATTGTGACTGCTGAGAAAGTGGTCAGGGTCGGTATTCTGCTAGAATGGCTCACAGAATTACAGAGGAACTATATATACTACTTGAGAAAAATACTCTCACAAAAATACCCAAATTAAAGTAGAAGCAAGCTGGAGAGAAAAAACAGTACAATGGAGAAGGAGAAAGAAGTACAATGGATTAAGAATTACTCCGAGCTCTACAAATGTCAATCAGTGACTCAGTCCTCAAGAAAGACAGAGAAAATGCTGATGGACATTTTAGATATGTGCTGTGCTAGGAAGACTCAAAAGTCATGATATGGGGTTATGGAACCATAAGATACTACATGAGACATTCCTCCATGCAAATAAGACAGTAAGACACAGCTGGCAGAAAATTATTAATAATTTATGTCAATAATCCAGTGGTAATAATAGCTTTACTGCAGCTTTATGGTGCAGCGAAATTGAGGAATATTCCTGCAGTGTTGTCAAGGTAACCTGCAAGTACGTAGGTGCACAATTCTGCTGGCGTTTATATCAAATGATGGAGAACTAAGGAAATGAGAGCCAGCATGTGCAGAATCTCTGTTTCCTTACAAATGAAAAAGCTGAGACTTATAGCTGGAGAGCAAGAAGAGCTGGAGTAAATGTGAGGAGGAGCTGGATGCTAGAGCTCACTAATTCCGCAGAGATGGAGTCTCCTCCCATGTTTAAGACCAACAGAGTAAGAACAGGGCAAAGCTGGAGAAACCATGCTACCTTCCTACACACAGCTGGTACACTATGAAAGGATGGACTGCTGCTTTAATTCCCTAAGTGCTACGTATACATCCTGTGGTCATACCTTCAGCATCAGTACTCATGCTACCTGCTATATGGTTTTGTAAACTATTTATTATTTAAAATGTTCCTGAATTCTGATTTGAATCATGATTCCTTGCCAACCAGAGCACTGATAAGCATTCAATTTTTCATTCACATTACCTTCTTATCAGTTAATTAAAAGAGCAATGGAAAAACATGGTTAACACAAATGGATTTTACTTTGCAAAAGAGGGACAGAGAAGTAGAAGGGGTAAGAGCACACACTCTGACAGTGACTGCAGTTCCAATGAGATGTGACAACTTGTTGAGCTGTGACCAGTTCCTAGCACTGATTCATCCTTGAAAACAAGCTGCTTCTGGCACCAGTATGATGCTGGACTGCTTAAAGCCTCCTAAAGCCTCCCCCTTTTCTGCCCACCTTCCTCTTTTACAGGCCTGTCATAGATAGCAGCAAAGCCACACTCACAGAAATCCCTGGACTTCTCTCTCCCTGCCCTCTAATAGGGCAGTTTGTCCCATCAGCATCCACCAGAACTGGGACTGATTAAGGACAAATTCTTCATGGCCTGTCCCTATGTAAGGGGAGAAAAAAATCTATCTCACAATGACTCACAGTAAAATCTAAAAAAAGCAGTATAATGATGCTAAGCAATATAAAAAGATAAAAAGGCTCAATTTTAAAACCTACATACTGCTAAGTAAAGCTAACTAAATTCAGAGTATACAATGAGATAGCTCACTTTTTAATAAATCATACTTTTGTGTGTAGCTTTTGAACTTGGCAAAGACACATGACTCCCCATGCATTTCTGGAATACTATGCTGGAACATTACAAACAGAGATGAAAAAATACTCTTTTCAGTGAGCTCCTATTTACTTGTGGAGTACTTTGCTACTTAGTAGTTACTGTATTCTCCACCATTCACTGTGTGCAGATGAGGTTCCTACATTGGACTCAAGGAGGGCTGACGCAGAATTACATTCAGTCATGGGCATGCAGGAGTAAGCTGTTACCAGGCTCAATGTTAACTATGTCCACCCATGGAGAGTCATATCCCATGTTCTTAGATAAGAGACATGATGTAGAGCACTTAAACACAGTGATGTCACTCTAACTCACTGCTCTGACAGACCTCCACCAACTGAAGAGCCTTCTGCTATACCACTGTTTTCACCTACCCACCAAATGGAACAGAGAGGTAGGTTGAATCCAGGTGATACCATCCTACTGCCTCCCCAGTCCTCTCAGTCTGAAACATAACATCCCTAAAGTGACGCTGAAATATATACATAATGAAATGTAGGCAGGGTACTATCTTTTCCAGTCTGAAGTTTTGGAATTATTTCAAAAAAAGAAACAGAAGGTAATCCTGACCAAGCAGCAATTTTCTCAAGCTTAGTAAGTAAAATGATTGCATCAGTATGACCTTCCAAAAGAAGCTGCTTTAACAACAGCTTCACAACAACAGCTGTTGACTTCACAACAATTTACAAACCACTACAGAAATTCTAAATGTATTATACACCCAGGGACAGAAAAAAAAACCTTAACTGAATGTGTAATTTCTTTAAGCCATAAATAAATGAACTGTTAAAACACTCAGAAGTAGAGTACAGGGAAAAAAAATGCTGGACCACATAATGCAATCCACACAAAAACCCTAAAAGTTCAGTGGATCTGTTGCAAATCTGGTCCAGAAATGTCTAAGCTTCAATCTAAAACTAAATCTCCTTCAAGTCATTATTAGTGCCTCAGATATTAAAGTAAGATGCTGCAAGCCCAAAGAACAAATACACTGCGTTGCAAAAAAGCAACTCAGGATCCTCAGGGACATCCTAACAAACAAATCTGATTGATTGCCGTGCTATACCAACCCCTTCAGCCACACTCACCCACAAATCACTACAAGACTCAGTCCTACAGTCTCTTTCCAAATAGAAGACACTTACAAATGACAGGCTGGACTTCCCAGCCTACAGAACCCCTACTGACACAACTGAACTGTCCCCCTAAAGTTGACTTCAAAATCTTAGCTACAGTCAAGGCGTAGCACTTTTGCAGAAGACTTCTCTGCCGCTCGCTGTTGCCCCATTGACCCAGACACTGCTCTGTCCCTTAGAAAGGGAATTCCTCTGTACTGCCTAAAAAAACCACTCCAGGAGCACAAAGCTCACACAGAGCCAAACCGTGACAATGTCACTTGGATGTCCTGGAGACATCATGGCAGCACCCTTTCTCCTGAGGGATGCTATTGGGGTAGATTCCACATGAGCAATACCTGCAGGGTACACTGCAAAGATGATATGCCAATGCCTACATGACTGTGGTCACAGAAGGCTGCAAAGACACTGGTTCAATCTCAGTTTCTGACCAAAAGTTTTGAAATGCTCCAAAGAACAGGTCTGCTGGACAAACTCCTACAGCATTGCAAAGTTAGGTGAAATAGCTAACAAAGAGCCATGTTTATGGAAATTAAAACCCAGCAGAAGTTAATAAATTCCCCTCAACCAGCACCTTGGCAAATCTGCCTGAACGCAATGTGAGTCTGTTTGCTTTCACAGAATAAAGGGGACGTAAGTAAAGGCTAAGGGCTGTAGGTAAGCCAGCCTCAGATGTTCATCTGAGAAGAGGCTGGGATCACAGAGAGGACAAAGTAGCTGAAACACCAGATTTTCTGCAAGAAAATAATTCACCATAGCTTTTGTTCTGCCTAAGGATAAAACTGATTTTAAGAATGTCCCAGACAATAGGAATCCTGAAATATTGTTTTGAAAAACATGTAATAAACTATTTGTCTCCGAATTCCTGAATGAAACCCTCAACTGGCCCAGATAAATGACAATGGCTAGCAATAAATTATACATATATTTGAAAAAATTATAGATAAATGTCCTGTTACCTTCACCTGCAGCAAGGAAAATATACTCATCAGTTAATATTTTCCATTCAGCTTAATAGCTTGCACTTTTTAAACAAGACTACAAACTGTACCATGAATACTTCTGCTGCCCATGGGAAGAAATGAACTACAGAAAGCAATCAAAGATTCTCAGTGTTTGATTTTGCTTTTGCAAAACAACCTAGTTAGAAGTCTCTAAGGAGATATTCTAGAATCAATTGCATTAAATTATGTTCTGAGAGTCCAACAGCAAGTCAGAATACATACTAAGCACAAAAAAAGCCATGTTTCCCTTAGTGAGAGGAGCACATATTATTAAAAAGGCAATTTGCACTTAATAGTGGATTGGATTCTGGTCTAGTAGAGTAAAAGTTGGTATTTTGGAAATTATTTTGAACAATTCCCCATTCAGGAACCTAGAGACTCTCACTTGTTCTGATTTTTGGTTTTAAAGTGAAATCAGAATTAAGATCTATTAGGTCTATTTCAAATTTCTTTCAGATTTTAGTCTGTTCCCAGGATCCAAATCATCCAGGACTTTAGCCATCAGGGGCGCATGGGCTCCACCACAAGGGTATGTGAGCCCTTTTCAATGACTGAGGATTTGCATCACCAATGAGATGGGATCTTTTTTTTTTAGCGCTCTCCACACAGCTGAGGCTGTGCTTACTACCTTTTAACTTGGCTGTACATATCAGAGTCAAAATTCATGTAACCAGAGAAAAGGTACTACCTTGAGCAAAACACATACCTTTGTGGTATATAAAACATGTGCTGTGGGGGGGGTTTGTAGAGAACTCCTTCATACACAGGCCACAAACCACTTAAAATTCTGAAGAGCGAACTCTTTCCACAGCCATTGGGTCCAGTGATTAAAAGATTCATCCCCTCCTGAACCTACAACAGGAATGAAAATTCAGATGTTACTATGTGTTATATGTGGCACAACACAGTCTAAGACCCCTAGTGGGAGTTATGTGAGCATTTATATCCAATTATCAACCCATTTCATTAATTATGCGCACACATTTATGCAACTATTCTGGAAACAGTGGCATCAGATATAATATGTGGGCTTAAATAATGAAAATAACTTCTACAATGTCTGAGTACTTGTATAAACTACACTGATGATATCACAATGTCAATACACCACAGTCAGAATCAATTACTGTACTGCAGATTAGTTCCAAAGGTGTTAACAGCGTACAGAGCTGTGCTATGCCCATCAGTGATATCAATTCAAGCTGTGAGAGCCTGATCAAATTATTTGGAAAATGTACTTTATGTTACCCTTTCTTGCTTAATTACCAGTGTTATTTTAGATGAGGAGAGCTTGTTTTTACTCAGTAGACTACCCTGTCTATATAAGTGTATATATTTATGCATATTCACAATGTCATTGTCTAAGCTTTACATAAATATATTGACTATGTTACATTTTCAGTTGTTTTTTTTTCTCTTGAGCCAAATGAATAAATAACTGTCTCCTTGACCAAAAAGGCATAATTTTACAAATCAGATATTCCTACGCTGAAGCCATTGCAAATTTTGCCATAGCTAGGATCCTGTCCTCCTAGATGCTAATTCCTACACCAACAGAGGTGGCAAGAGGAATACTCTGCTTTAGCTAAATTAAAGGATTTGCTGGAATTATTCATGTTAGTGTTCTGATAACTTCAACTGTTTTTAAAAATAATAACACCTCTACTGGAACATAAGATCAGGATATATATGGGAGTAATTCAGTAAAGGTCATCCATTAAAACTGACCGGCTAGCAAGTGTTATCTGGAATAGTATTTTAAAAACAATACAAGTTTTTACTGAGTAAAGATGCCAGGGTTGGGCTTGTGAACTATGCTGCCAACTATTAGTACTGCCCTTTATGGTGATCAAGCAAAACTACAGACTCAACTTTTTCACTGTTGCTGTGAACTCAGACTTTTAAAGGAGCTTGTGTGAGCAAAGCATCCCAATTTCATTTAAATTAAGTAAACATGGATGCAGACTCCCACATACACCTTTGAAAATCTCAGGTCAGTTTTTCACCTGGCAACAGCACCAGAAAGCCTCTCTTCTCTTTCTCTGAGCAGGATAAACTACATATGTCTGCCTCTATTGAGCTACTATGCCTACCTTTCTGGACTTCCCCTTTTATCCATATGCTCCTCCAAGTACTTAACATAAGGTACATGAATTCTGTGCTGTTTATGTTAATGTGATGGCAACAATCAGAAGATTCTTGCATATCATCTTACTTTGAAGTTTAGTCTGGAAACCACCACATCGCCATTCGGAGTAATAATAGGAACATTTTCACAAATAATTCCATTATCAACATCAATAACTTTCCCTAAAAAGAAAAAAAAAAAAAAAATTAGACTTGGCGAAATCTTCCATTGAGCAACAATATGTGACAGTCTCTGTGCAGGGCTGAGAAGTACAAATTGGTGAGTTTCCAACAACTCTCTTATGTGCTCCAGGTTCCCCTAGTGGAAAAGCTGGATAATAAATCTTAGCTAGTTGGAAAGACACTGTCAGCAGTAGCCAAGAGTGTGCAATGAATCCTAAATTTGATCATAAATGTAATGCACAGTATGCATCACAAATATATAATGCACTAAAAAGACATGTTTATTCACATTCTATTTGTATTTACTGTATTTTCTTTTAAATAGGTGGTCAATATCAACCAGTAGAAAAGTTCAAGGACAGCCTCAGCCACAGGCAGACCAGTTTACCTTCTCTTGAGGATTTAATTAGAAAATGGAATCTACTTTAATTAGAATCTCTGAAACTTGGAGCCCAGTTCAGTCTCCTCCAGCAACCAGAGCAAAGGACAAAACATTTAATGGCTTGCTTCCATCTCTTTTTGAAGCCACAGACACTGTAAACGTGTCTTGTATGTATTTGCAGAAACCCATATAACATTTCACTCCACTAGCTACACTTACTATGTGGATTTCTGGCAAATCTAAACACACAATCTCAATCAGACATTTGGATGCTCTGTAACACAAGGACTTTGCAATTAATTCTTCTGGAAACAGTAAAAAAATGAACCCAACTCTAACTTCTCAGCTGTCTGTTAATGGGCTTCTCTAACAAAACCCAAACAGCTGGGCTTCTGACTGTCTTACTTGCATTCAGTGGAGAAATTCTTGTTAAGATAAATCTATGATAAAAAATAATAAGCTAAGTAAGTATTAACTAAACTTAAATTCTTATTTCCTAACTTCACAGGGCTTCATTGCAGCTTGATTGCATGCTTTTAAAGCATCTTTATGTGTAATCAGAAATACACTTTGACAATATTTGTACAACATGTACAAAATTCTATTTCAACTTCAAAATTCTGAATTATTAGATACACTATGTATACGGCAATATTATTATCTGTTAAAAATATCTAATAGTTTTCCTATTTTACAATGCTCTTACTGATAACAGTAAATGCAGGCAAAAACCAGACACCCCTTCGTACATAAACTTAACACTGGATGATTCAAAGGGAATCATCCCTACATCAAAGTAGTATGTGTTCAAAGAGCCTTTGGAGAAGCTGAATATAAGGTTTTTCTTTTCTAATAATGCAGGCACATATACGTATGTGAGCATGTGCTTTTATCCACATACAAATCTACTCTGTAGGGATTTCTGAAGTATCAAGACCAAAAGAAAGGTGGAAAAACAGTATTACAATGGAACTTGTCATAAAAAGCCTAGTGCCTGTGGCCTAGATTCATCTGGCCTAAATTCTACTTAAGTCCTTGTGCACAATGCTTGGTATTGGCTAGCTGCCTCCGAGAGCCTACAACCCCACTCAGGAGCAAACGCTAGTCACCACGACTTAGGAGGAATTCAAGCTGTATGAAATGCGTGACTGTAGTAGAATCAAATCTTGGGAAAAGGCTGCAGAGGAAAAAGAAGTAGGGTAAAAGTATACTAGACCAAAAGGGAATGTGAACAGCACGCTTGCATATCTGAAGTGCATTTGGTTTTGTTTTTAAAACATAGTCATCTAGAAAAGAGCCCACGGATTACTTTGTTGCTCCAGGAACTACAAACCTTTTCTCTTGTACATGACAAAATGTAAGCCATTTCTTTTAATGTCAGTCAAATACTACCAAGATCTACAAGATTAAGTTATCAGCTATCTCCACAACTATCCATCATGCTGCATCACACTGTTTGTTATGAAGAACCCTGTCATAGGACCTTTGGGGAATCTGTGTTGAAGGGCAGCACTGCTGAAATTGTTGAAAGAAGTTACTCCATAAAGAGCGCTTTGGTGCCTTCAACTCTACTGAGGTTTAAGTTTTCAGAAGCCAAAGGGAGGGAATGATGCTTTTTAACACCACAGAGGGGAGAAACAGAAGGGGTCTGTTGGGAAAACTGGGAAAAGCTCATTGCAAAAGCTGCCTTTAAGTATACCTCAGAGAGAAGCTGGATGCAAGAGAAAGAAAGGTGGCACGTGATGGAGCACAGTAAGAAAAGGATGCACACAGAAAATGCTTCAGGAGGTGTGGAGACAGAAGGATAGTAGCACCAGAAAGATATAGGGTAAGGACAGGAGGGATAAGGTATATATCGATCAGATCATTTGGGAGGTGAGGCAAAGGGTAAAGTTGTCAGCCCATTTTCACTTGAAAATCCCCACTAAATTATGAAAAAATGAGCACAGATGATTTTTTTGTCACTGAAAACAAACTAGTACTTTCGTCAATGTGAAAATGTTACAGTCGCAGTTTCCTGTAAAAAAAAAGTGTCTGAGGAAAGCAGGCACTGTCCATGTAAGAGTAACTATACCATCAACACTAGTAACTGTAGAGTTGAAATGCCTTTTTCATTGAAAGTTTTTACAGAAAACAGTTGAGCAATTTTGTGTATTAGAAAAGCACTGCATAAGCATAAAGTTACAAAATAGCAGGAGGTTAAAATGGAAGGCAACAGGGTATCTGGGGTATTAGGGCTGAGAGGCTGATTTGTTGTAGAAACAAAACCTCTGTTCACCTCCTATCCCACTTCACCAGCCCCACACACAGGGAAACACATACAAATATAAATTAATTACCTCTGATTTCTAAGGGCCCATCGATGTGTAATTCTGCTTTATCTTCATTCTTGCTGCTCTTTTCAGACCCTTGAATAACAGCAGTTCTTTTGTAGATGCCTCTCTTCACTTCATCAAAGACTGAAAACATGTTGTAGACACGGGCAGTGTAGCCTGCTAGCTCAGTAACCTGAGAAACAACAAATGCCTCAATTCAGCTATGCCTCACAAATTCTATATATGAAATGTTTGGCCAAAAATTCTTGAAAAGCATTCCCAGCTCTTCTGAGTCAGTGCTCCTCAAATGCTATTCTGGAAGGATCAACAATGCTTCTTTTGACGCCCATCAATTTTCATTCCTGGAGGTTCTCTGCTAACCCATATGCCACCTAGAGCTCCTACCAGCCAGCAGACAGAGATAGTTTGAAGGGAACAGATTTCAGCCAGTGTAAGCTATGAAAGCTCCAGTAAATGAGGATGTTGCAGGGACTGCTCTTTTCTGCAGATCAGTAGAGAATAGCTATTAGCATATCTGAAAATAGCCTATCATACAAGAGAAAAACAAAATCTCTGCATTTGCCAGCAAAATAAAGGTCCACAGAAGTGAGACAAATTGGCATCTATAATTATTTATGTTTACTTCCCTACATTTCCAAAACATCCTGTGATAAAGGCATGCTTTTCTGTGTAAACCAGGCAGCACCAGGGCATCCTAATATAAAATACAGTACAAAAAAGAAATTACTCTTCTGTCAACTGCATGCTGGAGTATGAGAGCTGAATCTGAGACCTTGGATTGTAACTGGGCATTTTTAAGATGGTGAGGTCTCTTAAAAGGCTTTCTTCTCTTTTTTTGGTCCTTTTGTCACAATTTCCACCTGGTGAAGTCAGAAACAACAGAACTCTGGACCTGATAACTTCCTATTTGTGCGTGGTGACACCACCAAGAGCTCCAGAAGAACCGTCTCCATCTGCTGGCAGCAAAGATCTTATTGTAAATGCTTCAGATGGTTTTAAAAAGATGATTTTTTATACTAAATGCATACAGCAAGAAAAGAATAGCAAGAATCGGTTCAAGATTATAAAATCATTAAACACATACACCCCATGACTGAGCTCACATGCTATGATGTACATAACTCCAACATAGAATCCTCTATAAATTTCACTATTTGTGACAGATTCAGAAGTGAGTGCTAGTTCTGGTCACATGGTCATCACCCCACTGGAGGTTAACAAGCATGCAACATCTCAAAAAACTGTTTAAAACAAGTAATCAATCAATGTTTCAACTCCATCCGCTGTATGTTGTTTTGCGCTATTGGTAATTGCATTAACAGCTGTGTAAGGTATTGGGCTAACACCACTTGAGGCAGCTGGTAGCACACAGGAGCTGTAACATCATCCTCCGTGCTGGAGTCTTTCTAAGACTTTCAGCCAGGGCTTGTGCCAGGACTGAGTGCTCCACACAGCATCAGCAATGCCACATGATGAAGAGAATCCTTCATGTGATGAACAAAACTTGTACCAGCTGTATCCCAGAAGAAACATAACTTGTAGTAAGTTTCTAAAGCATGACCCTACAAACTCACTTTGTCAAAACACTAAATACTACTACCTAAACTATTGACCTGCAAAGAAAAGTTGAACCCATCTCATCTGCACAATGAATTACATTGACTAGAAGGAGCCTGCTTTGGTGGATCAGGTGGGCAAGGACCAGAACTTCACTACCATTCGAAATGGATTGAAGTACACTGTCCTTTGGAAATTGCCTGAATCACAAAATGGGAATGACAATGTGGTTAAAGTACCGCAATGTCTCTTGAAGAGAAGTATAAATGGAAAATTAAGATGGAAATTCATAGAACTGGTCTTTGATGTCATGCTGTCTGGATTAAAATCTCCCTATGTAATAAACACGGTGAGTTCATTCGTTTTTTTCTACTACTTTGTGGATGGTTTTGTTTCCAAAAAATAAACGCACAATGTATGTAAGTCTCCATGTACCCTCTATAAAGGACTTAAACGTTTAAAATAAAATAGAAATTACATCAATGTATAACAGGTTATCTGGCAGTATCTTTTGAGCAGAGGCCAAGCAGGGGAACAGCTAAAGGAGCATAGGTCAAAATCACAGTCCACTAGAAGAACTCTTTCTGAAAAAAGCACAGACTCTGGCTTTCTCAGAGTCCATATCCAAAGGCGCCAAACTACCCCTCCTCCTCCAACTTACAAAGCTGTAGCTATTATGGCTAGATTCCAAGTAACAGAATCCATAGTCTTTGATTAGCTGCCTTGCTAACGCGTGCCTCCTCACACTGCACTGGGAAAAGGGGTCCCCACCAAAGGGACAAGAAAAAAACAATTAACAAATGCAGAACCAACATTCAGAAGGAAATGTGGAGGAGAATAACAGCACTGCCTCATTTTTCTTTTGCTTAGCTGCAAGCACTAGAGAAACTCCCAAGAGAGACAACAGATGAAAGCCTAACTTCACTGGAATTTGGGTAAGGATCTGAAACAACATCTTTGATCTTCCAGATGAACATCCCATACTAGATGGTGTCCCAAGGTGGATGTTCTGTTAAAATTTCTCTACTTCACAGAAGTACTTACAATTTAACAGATTCACAAGATACTGAAAACAGCCCTACAGTTTATGTGGCCAGGAGATAAGTATTCAATTCTTTTTGTGTTTCACACAGAGCATGGCTGGAAAAGGTTGCCCAGAGATGTAGTAGATGCCCCATTCTTGGAAACATTCAAAGTCGGGCTGGACAGGGCTCTGAGCAACCTGATCTAGCTGAAGATGTCCCTGCTCACTGCAGGGGGTTGGACTAGGTGATGTTTAAAGGTCCCTTCTAACCCAAAACCATTCTGTGATTCTATGACACTGCCACCAAAAAAATCCCAATACATTGGAGGCAGATAGCCTGGATTCATGTCTGTGCTACAAACAGAGGAGGAATTTGAACCTTTATCACTCACATTCCAGGAACTTCTATTGCTCTCTGATGGCACCTGAACATAGGTATTAAATTTACATTTACAAGTTGCACCATACTGGCAGCTGTGTACTTTAGACTCTTTGTGGACTTAACTCTAAAGATCAAACTATCAGTTCAAAGATCTCCATGGATTTAGTTGCAATAGAATTTGCCTTTTAAAATAGCACTTTTTTTTTTTTTACACTTTATATTAAATGTAAATTCTGCTTTACTTTTTTTTCTCTTCTGTTTCATGTATGCCAGATGTACAGTACCTCTTTGTACGAAGACATAATCCTTTCAATAGCATCTGCTCCAGAGATCAGCAAGTTTCGTGATGTTGTAAAAGCTTCTGTTCTTTCACTAACCATTGCCTGTTTCTGGCCATCTTCCAATTCTAAAAGTAAAAAAAAGTTTTCTGTTAAAATACTTTTCTGAAAATTAAGTCTACAAATTAAATTATTACTAGAATGTGAGCCATTATAGAGCCTCTGTTAAATTAAGCAAATGTTAACTCTACAAAGACAACCTTTCAAAACGAACTAGTGAACGTAACTAACATAGATAACTGCAACAAAAAGTGGCAGTAAATGGAATTTATCTTCTTATGCAAAACATCCTATTCTTTTATACTATTTGTCTACCTAGATAATTTTCCTTTTAATATGTCATTATTCAAACTAATTTTTTCAAAATATGAAAAAGTGAAACCTAAGCAATGATCTGAAGCAGATTTTTAGTATAATTTTTACTACTTTCACAATTATTCATTTTCAGCCTTATTTACCGACTTCATGTAAAAGGAAACTTTCACATTGATGGAAATTGGACAACACAATTATATTTCTATAAGAAAGCAATAAGCTTTTAATATCAAAGGCATGGTTTAAGTAGGATACCTCTCCCTCACAACACAGTTTCTCTCTTCATCTGATCCCAGAACAAGTTGTGATGCTTTATGACACTGCATCTTACTAGCAAGAAAACTCTTGCTCCAAAGAAAGGAATTTTCTCATACGAACATGTCAGCAGCATCAGGCAAGTAGAAAACAGCAGCAGAAATTATAGAAAATATGTTAGAAATGAGTATGTTTACATTTAACATATCTATAGATACTCTTGCTACCGTGTGACGTAACAATTTATACAGCACAGTCAACTTGCATGATTTGCATCTTGAAGGAATCAACATTTAAAAAGAAATGGCTGAATATTTTATTTCGCTGTTAAGAGTTGCATCTTCAAAAAAAGAGAACAATGTGTCCTAAACCACTCTTAAAGATTTGTCACATACAGGATTTAGAATGAAAGTTCTCAAGGGTTTTCTGCATCACATAACTTTATAATACATTACTTAAGTCTGTTGCAGAACGGGGTCTGGATTTTTTATTTTTCTTAAGTTTGTAAAGCTTTTTAAAGTTTCCTTTTTTTAAGCTAAGCTGCTGCTAGGCATCAGGCTAGGATCCAGTGTGACAACTCTTGTATTAGCAATTGTAATGAATATACTCTCTGATGTTTGCACAGTGTTGATGGTCAAGCCTAGAACTAGGAGTTCCCTGCAAGTGTAATGTGACCATAAATTTTACGGATTAAAGTTAAGCAATGCAAGAGTACAGCAAACAGTATTTTTTTACTTGGTAAAAAGACAAGATCAAATTCTAGAAATCTAGTGTCCAGAAATCTACATGCAATACCAGAGCCAAATGTATCTTTCTTGTCTTTATCAGTTAAATCTAAATGTTATTTTGTCTTCATTTACACATCCATAAAGGTATCCCTACATAATTACACCTGAATCATTGAAATACACTATGGATAGTTTAAGAAAAACTTTTTTAAAATTCTTACATCAGAATTTTGCATATATATATACACACACACACTACCTATATGTTACTGTTTCTGGCCTCAGATGTTCTTCATAAGAATTTTAATTTATTGAGATACATTTTAAACTTAGATTATACATCAGTACACTGTCAACTGGTTGTATGTAATCTAGCCACCTGAGACACAAGAGGTTTTTTTTTTAAAAAAAAACCCATACAAATCCTCTTGCAAAGGGAGAGATTACAAAATTCTTGCTCATGTAGTTCTCACATTTTAAAAAGTCATTTCCACTCCAAGAAGACTAAACTTAGGGGACAGGAAGAATTTGGTTAATTCATTAGTAAAAACTAAATTGAAATTTGTTTCTTCTCAGAGAATCAATTTTTGCTGATCTTGTTGGGATTACAGCTCATGCAGCCCATGCTATACAGAACCACTACAAATAAATAATTTAAGAATCGGGTATGTTTGAACTACACTAATGCAACATTCCTCCTGTATGTAAATGCAGAATTTACTGACGACTGCTTCCAGCACCCAGGCTAGCTCACCCAGCAAGAGCTCAGAGATCCCTACAAACCACTGCATCTGTCATCTAGGGGTATTTGAAAAATTAAAATTATATAGAATTTATAACATTTCACTGTTCCAAAATACAAGCTCTTGTATCACATGCCTAGCCCACCAAGATTACTTTTCTTGAACTTTTCATCCAACATTTCTCCTATGGCTGGCCTCCTGTGTTTGAAGCAGCAGTGCATTGTAACAGGGCAGACAGACTGTCTCCATTTCATACAGAATCTAACATTTCCCTTTTCATCTTCATGTATGTAACTGACAGTCACGCTTGTTTTATAAACAGAGGTAAGTGTTCACTGTGTCTAGAGAAATCAAAGTCTTGTTTCCAAAAATAGTTACTTTTCACAAACTGATGAGAGACATGACATTAGGAACACCAATGGTGTTCTTGAAATGTTATCAAATGGGAATCTTGTCTTTGACAGTTAATTTCTTCCCTGAAGTATATAACAGAATTAGCAAATTTCAGTCAGAAATATCACTATCATGGAATATTCTTTTTCCTTTTTATTGCAGGATTTCTTTTTTTTTTCCCTAAAGAAGTATAGAAAATGTCTTGCTTTACACCTTTAGTCTCAAACATCATCATGGTACCAGTTTTGTGAGTATCCCTGATTCTGGTGATTTATCCAAAAGTAACAAAACTTCCATCTGACCTGCTGAGGTACAAAGCACTGTTTTCCCATGCAGATCAATGGCAAGTTCAGGTCTGCTTGATTCTTTGAATACCTGTTATACTTCCAACTGGGCTTGACACTGTTGACTTGTCAGTACTATGTTTGTGATCCATCATTATGATATGCCTCAGGTTTCCATAATAAGCCTCAAGCTTTAACAGTTTAGGTTGCTGGTGGCAAATATTGTTCTGCTCTACAACATGAGCCATCACCACATCTTTCTTTTATCTCACATTTGAAAAGTATTTATCAAAAGAATACTCACAAGTAACAGGAATTTTAGTTTAGCGTGAATACGAGTCTTTGTTTTATTCATGCTGTAATACCCAGGAGATATTTACAACGTGTGGTTAAATTATATTTTTCTGGACTGTATGCATTCCCATCTTAGAAAGACTTTTTCATCACTTTTTCTGTCGTGCTGATAACCTTCACGGCGAGGTGCAATAGCTTTGTACAAACTCTTCTGTCTGGAATAGGATCTCCTGGTATTTTTGAAGCTGTTACCAGGATGCCAGCCAGGGTCCTTATACAGTGCCCTCCTGAGCCATGTGATGTGCAGCCGCTCAGACAGCTGAGCACCCAGCCATGTACCAACACAACTGCAAGTGAGCTAAAGCATGTGGGGGCTGCACAAAGTCATCCTACAGGTCAAAACAAGTTTATCCTGCTGGACAGCACTGATTTGGAATATAACTACCAAGACCTGCACGGAAAAGAACTAACTCATTCCTGATTAAATGGCTCCACCTTAGAACTTACCCTTCTACAGACATTTTAGGATCTGTGCTTAAGGAATCCTATGGAATTTGTAATATATTCTGTGGTTCTAATTGGACATAAGGAAGCCTGTTGAGGCAAACAAGTTCCCCACTTGTCTTTCACCACCCCTCCCTAATTACCTTTCCGCTCTCTCTCATTCCCTCTCTCATTTTTTTTTTTTGTAATAGCATCTGCAATAACAACACCACTTGAGCCTCAGTTCATTTCAGGATGTCAAAAATTATACCATCCAAGCCTGGAATCTGAATTTCACCTTCTCTTCTCCAAGGGAGTCAGGGAAAAAGAATGGTTCCTAACAGGTCGACACATAAGAGAATAATTACCTATAATTGCACTATGGTTTATGGAAGGAGGAGAAAAGCACTCTAGGAAAGTTAATAGTATCATTTCATGAAGTAGCAGGAGATGCTGCAAAAATCAGTTTGTGAACAAGGACTGCAATTATCATTATAATCTCATGTAACACAAGGATGCTCTAAGTCCTGAATTCATGTTATTTATCAGGCTTATGTTTCAAGCTGGATCTTTTGTATTATTCTGTCCTCAGCTGACTTGCTACGCTTGAAAGTTACGCACAAGACATGAATATTGTAATAAAGTCTCCAAATAATAAATACGAATGACATTCAGGGAAGTACAGTCTTTTGAGGACATAACTTCAAAACAACACTTAGAAATTAAGTAAAAAATGGTATTACCGCCATCTGCAAATCCTGTTGCAGTGATGATGGGCACAGCAACCATAATCATACCACAGCTACTCCAGACGTACTTCATCAGGAACTGCTCTATCATGATGTACCACAAACGTTTGGACAAAATGAGATTCATTTGATCTGCCAAAGCCTTGTAGCTTTTTTGCAGTTGCTTCATCTCTACCTACAGTTAAAAAATAAAACATTTAATACAATGCAACAAAGATGCACATGTCATACCAGATACGTTCACATACATGCGTGAAATAATCGGGCACCCATAGCTGTGCTGACTTCTGAGTCACATTTGCTGCGTGGTAAAAGTACCACATTTTCACAGTGCTGCAGTCTCACAGCAAAAGTGCACAGCTTTATGGACGTCCACGGACCTGGTTCTTATTTATGCCATCATCCCTCAATAGCACACTGACAGGTTTTCAGCTCTTTTAAGATCTCTGATCTATACAAGAACAACATACAAGGCAGTCAGAACAGCTGATTCTAACAACCAAAATAAGATTGATCCCACATCCTTTTAATAAAGCTGCGGCTGTAGAGTTTCACAGCAACTGAAACTCCTCGTACTGGAAAGCGTTTGGGAATCAATTATCTCCAGTGACTCAAAGCTGCAGAGCTGATCCCTGAAATGCAATGCTGCTTGTTTTTGCAAGCTGCCTGGAGGAAGAGAGAACTGTCCCAAGAGGTTTAACAAGTCCAAGACAGTTGCAAGCGTATGTGATATAATGCATTCAGTTCAAGCCAGTATATGTGGGAATTCAAAAAAATCTTTAATTTACCTGGACTTAGAACATTACTATAGGCAGCTTTTGAGAACGATCACTTCTACCAAAATAAACCATTTACGTTATATAATCATTGCTCAGACTGAAAAAGCAATACTGAAAAAATACTTCACGCTGGTTTCCAGCTTTCATTTTCAGCTTACACTAAACTTTTTTTTCCAAATCATGTTTGAAAGGTGTTACAGCCAAAATTCACTTCTAATAAAAATATGAAGTTTCTTAATAAGGTGGCTTTAAAACAAGCTATTAGTTTATGTAACTGTGACTGCTGAAGTACTGTACTTAAGCTATTTTAAGACTCTGATGACTACATCTTTGCTTAGCTATGTAAAAGAGTGCCAAAGGTTGTAGTGTTCTCTGTGCCATCGCAGAGTTTTCCCCTAGACTTTCTGGTGTGCCCTGGTCGCTATTTCTGCAGCATTAAATCTGGTAGCTCATAAACGCAGGTGAAAAAAAAGAAAAAGCCTGGAAAAGTTAAGCGGAATGGACTGGGTGGGGGCAAAACAATACCAGAGATTAGCTTTCTAGAAAAGCATAGGATCCAGCTGCAAAACAGGAACATGGTCAGAGCACAAGGGAACTATGGTTCGCTCCCCCCCAGATACTGCCTGTTGAGACAGCATTTTCCGAAGAAACGGGAAGTGCTAGCTGCAAAGAGGTTTAAATGTCAGAGGGACGCAAAGTGCTTGGGGCGGGCAGCAAAGGAAGCGCGGGTCAGCTCTGCCACACCAGAAGCGACCCCGACATCCCCCGATTTCCTTCCTCCTTACCTTGTGCCCTCGGTAAAAGGCGATCTCTTCCACATTGGCAATGATGCGAGAATGCATGAAGCGCAGATAGCCCTTCTTGTGAGCCTCCTCCGCCACTAGCTTGCCAAACTTGGGCGAGCAGGCTTTGAGCACACGGGCCGTAGCATAGACGACGAGCCCGGCCAGGACCGTGGGCCCGATGGGGTTGGCGCCCCGGGACCGCGCCGTGCGGATGAGGGTGTAGGAGGTGAGCACGACATCCAGGATGGGCTTGGTGAGGTTGGAGTAGAGATGAGCCACCGACTGTGAGAACATCATGATGTCCTCGGTGAGGGACTGGTCGGGGTTGGCCAGCCGCCCATCCATGCTGATCACTCTGTAGTAAGTCTGGTTGGCAAAGTAGGTCTCATAGGCGCGATCCACCAGGCGTGTGCGGAAGGCGAGGGCCAGCTTGCACTCCAGGTACCGGATGGTGCTGTTCACGAACGTGGCCGGGATGGCGATCATCAGCCATTTGATTAGTTTGAAGGCAAAGCTCCTGGGCTTTTTCTCCACGATGCTTTTCACAATCTTCCCATCGAGGGCGGCCACATAGATGGAGAGGAAGGTCCTGGAAACCAGAGCAACCGAGTGGAGGCAGAGCAAGCCCAGCTCGGGGCTCACCAGCTTTGGGAAGAACAGCTTGCGAAGTTCCAGCAGCTGCTTGAAAAATTCCGCGTCCACGGCCGGGGAGGCTCTGCCCCGGCTGCCGGCGCCGTGCGCTCCATCCCGGCCGGCATCCTGCGAGCCGCCCTTGCCGCCCGCCCGCCCCATGCGCCGGCGGATGATGGGGTAGAGGATTCTGAGCCCGTACGCCGCAGCCAGCAGGCACGCAGCCCTCTTCGCGGTGCTCGCCCTGCTCCATGGCACCCGCCG
>VZZY01012151.1:59172-106232 GCA_013400335.1 Eurystomus gularis
GCTGAGGGGCCGCCCCGGGCCGGAGACGTGGCCGGGAGGCGGCGGGAGGGCCCCGGGCAGCGCCCTCGGAACGCGCCTCGTTTATTTCCTGTCCTCCCGTCAAAAGGAAGCCGGTGTTGTGCTGCACGGCCCCTGCAGCAAAGCCGGGCTAAATTCGCACGGGGGAACTGGCAGTAAATAATGTTGTCCTGCTGATTCATTTGTCTTTTTTTTTTTTTTTTCCCCTCCTAATTTCTTATTTCTACTTCTGCACTTGTTTGGGAAAAGTACTGTATTTGAAACCGCAGGGGGAGGATCAGAGTGCTTACAGTAACACTTGGGGTCCTTTCATGCTTTGAAAACGAAGCAGTGAGGTACCGGCAGCAGCAGGTGTCTGCTAAAGCGTTCGTTTAGGATGGGTGTGTAAAAGATTTGAAAAATGCGCTATTAGGCATTTACAGGAGTGCTGAGAAGTCCCACCTTCCCCTAGAAATGGAGAGGGAGGCCACCTACCTCGCAGTAACGCGGCATATGCAGAGTTAAGTCACATCACTTTTGTACACCTTTGGACAGAGGGCAGTGATGGTGTTTAGATAGCAACACAAGCTTCAAGATGAAGATATAATGTCTTTGATGTGAAAGGGGGAGCTTCGCTCCTCAGAATGGGGCACCGCTTATCAAAACATCCAGGTGCCCTCCGGGAAGCCCAGTAAGGCAAGGCCAGCAAGACAAGAGCAAGTAAGATGTATTTCTCACAGCTTCCTAGGAGGTCGCACAAATTGCGTCCATAATGGGTTGCACAGTTACACAGAGAAGATGTGAGGTAATCTTGGAGCTTGCTAGACTTTCTGCCAGTGAGTACAGGCTAGAGATCTGGATAGATGTCCCTCTGGCCTTTTTTTTTTTTTTCTTTTAATACACAAAATAAAGCTAGGAAAATGTTGTCAAAATCTGACCTAGTGCAGTACAGCTAACGTTCAGTTAGTAGGTAGGCCTGGCTTCACTGCAGGTTATTTTGTTAGTAAAATAGAAAGGTTTTTAGCGCACAAAGACACTGACAAGATACGCTGGCTAAGAAATGGCTTTGCTTAGGGTTCACCATGTTTTAATCACGATCTCCACTTTGGATACTTCCCATTCTGGCTTGCGCTTATCACAGCATACTCTTAGATTTTGCCAAACCACAGTTATTTGCAATATTCCATTACTCTAGCATTTCTCGCCAAGGGGAAAGTTCATGGATCTCTTTCAGTTCTGCATATCTGCTGACCTTTCGCTTCACAAGATCCTGGAGGACTGAAGCTGTTGGTGCCTTGGCAGTAGGTGCAGACGTACAGCCCACAGTCAGATCTGTGGGAACGTTTAAGTAAAGCAGATTTGACTGTGCGGTGTTTTGGTCAATAAGAACAGTGTATTTTCTTTTGAAAGTATGGAGAAAAGCCTGAACTGTTGTTTTAAATTCACCCTTTCTTTTGTTCTTGCTGCCTCAAGAGCTTTGCTCTGCCACAGTCCTGCTCTGCTGTAATCCAGTCACAAACTCCTCTTTGTGGAACGTGGCCTTAGGTGGTAGATTTTTTTTTTACTGGTGAAGGCAGCAATTTTACTACATTTAGTCATAATAAAATTTCTCAATATTACTGGAAAAATAATTACCAAAGCTGCAGTAATATCGGTGCAGTGTTCAGTGCTCTGTTGTCTCCACAATGTCTACTGACTTTAGTCTTTTAAAGGTAAGTGCAATCAAATAAGTTTGAGTGACTGAGGCTGTAGGGTTGGGGGGATGTTGATATTAGAACCAGAGTATTTTGGAGATTGTTCTCTCTTAAGGAGAAGCAGCTAAGTGATTTTTTTTTTTTAATAAGTTCTCATCTAACATTAAAATAACTTCTGTGCTTTTTCTGAATATAGGAACCAATAACTGAGGAGGAAGAGTCAGAGGAGCTTATAATATTTTTATAATTATTTAATATTTTGTAATAATTTTTCACTACTTTAAGTCAATATTCCTGCAGAGAATAATGCCATAATTCTGCTCCCAGCTACAAAAATAAAATTGTTTATTATCCAAACAGTGCTTCTGTGTTGATTGAAGTAATGGAGTCACTGTCCATAGAAATGATTTGTGCTTGGGTACAACCACAAAGCAGAAATAGCAGCAGTGTCAAGCTGACTAAACTCCATGAACATTTGAAGATGTAGGAACTAGAGTGTGATCATGGCAACGCTGATGCCTTTTTTCTCTTCTGTTTTCTGCCCACTGGCTCCCACTCCTTGCACAACGTTGTGACTGATATGGTGGAATTGGAACAAGTAAGAGATACCAGCCAGTCTTACTCAGTCATTTTTTGTATCGTTTGATTCAGTGACTGAAAAAATAAAACATGCAAATTTTGAAGCAAAAGGCCATTTACCTGATGCGTTATATGCTCCTAACACAGAGTCCAATGGTGCAACATCAGTCTTTGCAGTAAACTAGCTTCTGGAGTTGTCCACTGTACCATAAAGACATACATAATAAAAGGTACTGAAAAATAGATAAAAATTAGGCATTTTGCATTATTGCTCTTTGGGATATTTGACATTTAGATAAGTGTAGATCATGCATAAAGTACACAGCTGCTTATATGTGAGTGAAGTTTGTGTGAAATAGGTAAAATACGAGTCCATGCAGTGCCAGTTGTTTTCAATTACTTACTATGAATATATGAGCTATGAATGTCTGGTTTTGTTTTTTTTTTTTTAATTTTGAGCCGTATGTTCACATACTGGTGTGGGAATAGTAGGACTCAGTTTGAGCCAGATTCAACAGAGGATGATCATACGAGTCGTTATTCAAGTAAATACCTTACTCTGAGGTACTTCCAAAGGTTCTATTGATTTTAATGTCATCCCTTACATGAGTACAGAAATACACCCACAGAATGAGTTTGCAGCATCAAGGCAAACCGATGACAAATGAGACCTTTTCATCAGAAATGGGCGATAAGATACCCGACCTTTGATCTCAAATTTGTAGCAGCAGAGATTCTCTGCTTATTCTGCCTGGTTTAGAGAAGCTGCTGGCTATAATCATATACCTGAGTAGCATATCCAAGCACTGTAAGTTATTTAGGATCTGGAGATCTAAGTCAAGCACGAAGCTTCAGTTTTAACATGATAGATGTGGAAGCTTGTTGAGGGAGTGCCACTGTGTTGAGACTGGCCTGATCCTACCACGCAGCTGGTTCCAACTATTTTGGCCCTAATGCAAGAGGGCGGAGAGGAGGGGGGGAATCAGGAAGGTCCTGCTCTGTTGTTTGGCTCTTGAGTATAGGCACCACAGAAGTGGTGTAAATGTGGGGCATTCCTGCACCAGTAGTCCTCTTCCCCTTATTCTGTCTTTAGGGAGACCCAGGCTTGCTGCTGTAAATTTAAACTCTGCATGACTTGTAGGTTATGAGAATGTATCCATAAGGGATTTGAGTAATTGGCTGATGGGACAATCAATATCAGAGTGATCACAAACAGTTCTGAGAACAGAGTGATTCCAGACAGAATACAGCTCTAGGAAGAAGTGTAAACAAGTTGTTTCCCCTTTAGAGAGAGAGAGGAAGGGGGAAAAGGCCAAGCATAGAGAAGGTCAGTGTCAGCTGCTGCAACCACAGTGAACTGCTGACTAATGATCTCAGAAAAAGAATTACACTTTTAATATTTAGGGTTTAATACTTTAAAACTTACATATCTGGATTTTTAAAGACATATTTCTCTTGTTAAATGTATTTCTTATTCCATAAGTTAACTCGGCTGAACCCAGCAATTCCAGATGAATATAGGAAGCATGTGTCTATGCCTTCAGAGGTCTAAGACATACTACGTTTTTCAGGTTTTCCTTTAAATCGATAAAGATTTCTGTCCTCAAATCATCGAAGAAAATGCTAACATTGCCTCATTAATCCTTTTCTTAAGTGCATTGTAAACACTTAAACAAGTTACATGCCAAGTGCAATAGTACAGGTATAAGTGGTAAAATCATGTAGCTGGTATCAGTTAGCAATAGTTATATTGGCAATGCCTGCAGCAGAGCCAGTGTTCTACTCAGGAAAAGTGCAAGCAGGAATAAATCCACAAAAATAATCTATCCTACTGATGCACCCCAAACATAAGATCTGCTGTCATCCTTTTGTCATGCCTCAAGAATTTGTTTGAGGGTTTGCAGCTGGTAGATATGAGAACTCCAATTTATTCATTAACCCTTATTTGGGAGACTTCTAAATATTAAGAACAAGCAAGCTGGTTCAGGCCAGTGCTCCACCAAGCACAGTATTCTGTCTCTGACAACAGCTCTAAGCAGGTACCTAAGGAAGAAAAAGAATTGCAATTACATATTATTCTACCTCCCCTGCTGTAGCTTCATACTGTCCTAACCTCTGGCCATTTTCAGCTTTGAGATTTTCATGAGACTGAGAGGTTTTTCTATGGAATATTCCAGTCTTACAAGTACTTGTCCAGTCCCTCTTAAAATCACGTAAACACATAAAATATAACATCCTTTGGCAAGCAGTTCCTCAGATCTACCATCCCATACGTGAAGAACCACTCCTTTCTGCTTGCTTTGATCCTGGCTCCCAGAAGCTCCCCTTTATGGCCACCTGTGCCTGTTCCTGAAGAGAAATGCAACAGCAGAGCGCTGTCTCTCTCTCCCGTCTCCCCTCCCAACTTTCCCATACCACTCAGGAGTTTGTCAGCCACCATTCCATATTGGCTCCCAGCCCCTCAGTGCACAGATCCAAGAACTAAATATTCTTTCCATGTTTTCTTGTATTTTAGCCAATGGCAGGACCTTCCCTTTTATTTCATGGCTTCTTAGTTTCCTTAATCACACTTTTCTATATGCTTACAAGGCAGCACAGAAGATGTGTGGGCTTTTCACATGCTGGCCTACATTATAGTTCCTTCTTTTTTTTTGTTGTCGTTGTTGGTTGGTTGGTTGGGTTTTTTGTTTTGTTTTGGTTTTTTTGTGCTGCAGAAGCAGGCTTTCTGCGTTGCCACAATTTATTTTTTTTTTAAATTGTGTCACATTTGCTGCCCTCTAGTCTCCAAAAACAAGGAAGTTTTGAGTGGTCCTTTCCACAATGCTGCATTATAGAACTCTTCAGTGAATACCATTTAACCTTGGTGCTTTGCTAGCATTCATTCTATCTTGGTAAGGTCATTTTGACCTTGTCTACTGTTATTTTCACTTTGGACAGATCCTCTGCTGAGTTCCCCAGAAAGGGTTCCTGCATAAAGTTCTCCCCAGTTTCCTGGTCAATGAATACTGATGTAAAAAGCTTATCTTTTCTGTAACATTCATGTCTTCTCTGAGCACTCATGTTGTACCTTGGTTATCAAGTGGCCCTGCAGACTTTCTAGCAGGCTTTTGCTCCTGGTCGATGTGTAAGGAGACTGATTTAGTAGTTTGGTTCCTTTGCCTAGTTGTTTCCCAAATTCTTTTTGGCCTATCTAGTTGTATTTTTACGTTTATCCAAGTTTGTGCTCCTTTCTGTTATCTTCTTTTGAACGCAGGATAGCTTTTTGCTATGGTTCAAACTCTCTCTTTACTTAAAGTCTGCTATCCTTCAGCTTTCTCCTAGCCACATCTAAGGAGTGAATTATTTTAGCTCCCTCTCCTAATTGTTTTTAACAAGCCTCACATTGTTCCTGTACTGGAGTTTAGCACAACTCTGGAGGATTCTTGTTCTTCGTTGCTCTTTGTAGAAATATTGTTCCAGTGTGAGATTCTGAACCAGAGCTTGTAGATTGCTCTCCATCAAGCCAAGGACTGCACTTCATCTTGAGGGCTCATTCTGTGAAAAATGATTCCGTCTAAACAATAGTGCCTAAGAATGGTATCTGCTTCATACAGCACCACGTCAATGTACTGTTTTCAATGGTACTGTCCTGACTGGTAGTTCGACATGTAAATCCAATCTCACATTCTTCCCAACTGGGCTTTGAATTTCAACCCATTTTGTGCCTCAATCTGAGGTGGCTGGTTTGCTGTGTTTGAAAACTATTTAGTCCCTCTACCGTCTAGTCTTTGGACTAATGACATTGTCCCTTTCCATTTATACTCACTCCTAACTCCTTCAAACGTAATTAATCCAGCTCAGCAAGGAGCACATATCAGGAGAAACAGCCAGAAAAGGTGGTCTTTTCTGATATTCTGTTGAGTGTATAGACAGTTATTGATTTCAATATATGTTGTAGGTGTTTAAACTGAAGTTTCATGCCAAATGAATGCTACTTATTTCATACAGCAATTTACTGTAATTTTTCTAATCTATTGCTGATGCTTTGTACATGAACATAAGGAACCCCACTGTGTTTTTCTTCAGATGTTTGGATGAAGATTACTGTTTTGTGGTAAAATATAAAAATCCTTGGGCTTTCTGCAATTTCTAGAATTCTTTGAACTAATGCCCTTAGAGTAAGTCAAAAAAGGCCTCTGCCCTTTAAAGGTGAATGGGGGAAGGATTCTTCATTAAAGTAACTGAAAGAGAGTTCTGTCTTTCAAGATAAACTACTTTTTAAAGGGGAGACTTTGTTTTTAACATGTTTTTTCTTCTGTTTTAAACCTCCACAGACTCTAGCATGACTTTGCAATATCACAGGCAACTTTTAAAAAGAACTGGTTTAGGGCAAAACCACTAATCAGGTCAGGCTGGTAAAGAACACCACAAGGATAGCATTACTTTATTTCTCCATAAGCTAGTCTCTCAAGGAAGGGAACAGGCAGAGGAGCATTGACTGGGAGAACACCATACAACTCTGTAAACAAGGTTTAAGCACTGGATTTGCCAAACAAAAGCTTTCACTTGGAACAGACTCTTCTTTTTCAGTCATGCATTCCTAGCATTAGATAATTAGGTCAATATTTAGGCACCCAAATAAGGATATTCTGGCATTTAAAAGTAAAAGAAATTCCCAGCCTGGATAGAGGATTAAAAAGCATTTCAGTTATTTTGCATCTTTTACGTGATTATCTATGCATAGATTCAGTTACCTAACGCTAGATATTAAGATAAATACCTGGGGCAAAAATCAAAGTTAAAATATGTTAAATTAACACCAAAAAAACCCAGCCATATTGTAAAATATTTAAACCCAACTGTGAGAATCTCCAGGTTGATTTTTTTTTTTTTACTACACGTTCATCTGTTTAGTAATCCTTTCCTTTGTTATAATGAGCATTAGAGGGGACACTTGCTGGGAAGTGGAAGATTCATTATGAAACATGAGAACCATTTGCAGTTAGTTCTAAGAAATTGCTTAGAAACACATCTTCTCTCTCCTTCTCTCTCACTGTCTCCACTGAGTAGAAGATTTTACATAAGCGGTGTCCCTTTACCCAAGAGAAAGACTGTCCTGCTTAGGGAAAGAAGGGTGTTCAAATCTTCAGGGTACAATAATGCTGCAGGCAGTGGCACACACTTCCACTTCATGCAGTTTCAGTTATTTAACTTAGCTGCCTCTTCTCTGGGTGTTGAAACGTAGAGTAGGAGCCTAACAGGTGCTCTAAGTTACGCATCAGAAGACCTCTCTCTCTCTTATTTGATTATAAAGTGGTGTCTTATTTGATCCTATAGGGAAATCTTCAAGTCTTTTTTCTTTTTTAAACTTCAGTTTCTGACACGCGGGAGTGTGTGTCAGAAGAGGAAGGAAAATATTTCTGAAGTTGAAAAATAGTTAATGGAAGCTGCCACATCACTTTTCCTGGATTCTGTTAACTACTGCTAACTACCAGATTCACTAAATCAAAGTGCAGTCTTTTCCTTTAAATCCAGGCAGTGCTGTGGAAGTGCAAGAGTAAGGGTGATACAGAAAATGGCATGGTAGAAAAACAAAAGTAAAAGGGATTTGATTACCTCATACCTGAAACTAGCTCTTAGACATAATATTAACAAGATAAACATTTACAATAGGTGGAAATGCAAACACAATAAAAAGGATTATTTCCAGTGATGAAATGAGTTAAATAATCTTTCAATCTGTCATCTGTGATATTAGCTGTAGAGGCACACACACTTAAAATATAGATAAATTTTACTGTGAAGATTTTAATCTAGTGTTGTTACAAGAAACAATTATGCATACTAATCAGAAATACCAGGGATATCTGAATCATAAAACATGCTGTCCAGTAAGTTTTTTCAGTTTAATGGGTGATGCTTTACAGAAGCAGATCTTTTCATTTTTATAATATTTTAGCTGTGGGTTCTATAAACACCCTAGTAAAATTAAAAGTATTGGAAAGAAAAAAACTTGGGCCATTTTTAATATTAGGCTCCTAATATCTGTTCTGAGCACTCTTCACATTGTTGTACTGATTTCAATCAAATGTTAAGACCCTGAAAATGTTAGGCTAAAGATAACAGAATTTTAATGATTGTTTTGTAAATGGGTGCCTTCACTTGCTGAAATGATGCCAGTGAGTTACAGGGACCCTAACCCATTGCTGCTGAGATGCACAGGGAGCACCTGCAGCTCTGTGTCCTCAATGGTTTGTCCCTATTTAAACATAAATGTTCATCAGGCAGCTCCAAGGGCAATGATGCCTACTAGTAGAAAATGCTCATTAATTCTCCTATGGCTCCTAAAATACCTGAGGAAAAGCAGGATGGGGGGGAACATCCTTCTTCTCTGGCCCTCAAAATTATGGTGATTGTAACAGTGACAAGCTGGGCCTGAAGAACAAAACATTAACAGCTGTGTAGCCCACTCCAATAGGTGTGAATTTGATTCACTTGGGACGGCAAGAGGCTTGTGATTCCCTTGCAAAAGGGCAATGGCTTCTGGCAGAGCCTGTATGGAAATACCAATGGTAGAGGAAGAGTGGCAGCAACCAGAGCACCACCTCGTCCCCATCAGCCTGCCCTGCTTGGCTTTCTGCATCCTTCTCCTTTTGCTGTCTGTCCCTGTTCCATTCTCTCCCTCTCCTCTGCCAGCACTGGGCAGCCTGGGGGTGTGGAGAGCAGTGGCCCTGGAGCTCCCAGGGAGGAAGAGGCCCTGCAGGAGGGTCCTGCGGCCCAGCCAGGAGGCGGCAAACCATCCCTGTGGCGGCCGTTGCTGCCTTCTCCTTCCCCAGCACCACACCTGGCAGCTCTCCCTCAGCAGCGGAAGATGAACTGGGTCGGTGGCAGCCGGTGAGTGAAACTCTTCCAAGGCTTCCAGAGATGGCTCCAGGCTGAGCCAGTGTCCAGGCACAGCCATGGTGTGTGAGATAGCCATGGTGTGTGAGATAGCCATAGTGTGTGAGATAGCCATGGTGTCCCCTCATAGGCCAGGCACAGCCATGACATGGGGGCACAGCCATGGTGTGTGTGATGGCCCCCGTGTCTCCTCACAGAATGATGGCCACAGTGTTTGTTTCAGGCCTGGTGTCCCCTCACAGACCAGCAGGCCCCAGTTTGTGTGACAGGCCTGGTGTCCCCCCCAAACCAGGCTGTGAGGAGCCATAGATGCCTTCCCACAGGAGGCACGGTGTGTCACCCTTGGTCCTAGTATCTCGCTGCAGACTGGGGCTGGGTGAAGCTTTCCTGCCTTTCCTCACACCCTCACGAGTGACAGTGATTACCATGTGGGGAATAAGATGACCGAGGTTCACTGAGATAGTAAAATAATCACCAGCCGAGTTGTAACTTAAAACAACAAAGGATAATATTCAGTTTCTTTAGGTGCTGTGCCATCTGCCTATCTACTAGAAATTTAAACCTCACAGATTTTGTCAGCCATTTGAAAGTAGCTTTGTTAAACACAGCTTTATAATCATGACTCTATGCAGAATCGAACGAAAAGAATGCCATACCCATCTGGAAGTCTTCCCAGCAAAATGAGGTTTCTAAAAGTTGTCTATGTCAACCAGGGGGAAGGGAGAGCTTCAGTTTGAAAAAAAAAAACCAACACAATGACCCCAACTTTGTCCTAAATGCCTATTATACTACTCTGTCTGTAAGAAAAAGCGGCATGTAGGAGTATTGCACTCAGCAAATAGCAAATAATCTTGCTGTTTTATGCCACAGTTAATTGCCTCTCAGGATTCCTAAAATGAGTTTCGGATTTGCATTTTAGATGTCAGAAAAACTATGCATTACTGGGGCTTCTACCCGCTGCAAGGGTCAATGTTATCTGTATATGTTTAGAAATTGTGTTCTAACTTTAAGCACAGTAAAAAAAAAAAAAAAAATTCCATGGGAGTACTCCATATTTCTAACTCTCTAAAAAAAGTCCTAATCTTACTGCATGGAGGATTGCAGCCATGCTCACCCTGCTCACAGCAGTGACCCAAAGCTCTGATTTTATGCACCATGTCCTGTAGGCAATTTGTTTAAGACTGTTTAACAAGTGAGATACATAGGTTAAGGCATAACTGCTTCCTATATTGCACAAGCAACAGTAGCTTGATAAAACTTGTAGTGGCAATCTATTTTTCTTACCTTTCTTTACAAAATGTTCAAAATAGTCTGTGAAGTTCCAAAAAGGTAGAAACTTGTACTGTGCTCTTTTGTTTTCTTTGCTTGTATGGTTTCATAACTATGTTGCAGCATGACAAAGAAAATTAAGAGAAATTAATATATTGACAAATATTTCTTATAATGTCTTAAGAAATTAAGAATTGATGAAATTACAGGCCAAATGTCTAAAAGCATTTCCTTCTGAATGTTCAATGTATTTTGTAGACCTAAAATACTATCCTTACCTGAGTAAACCAGGATCAAAGTGACTTCAACAGAGATATGTTTACTACCTGAAGGTTTGAGCCGTTATAACATAACGTGACATATCATATTTGTATCCTAAATTCTCCATGCCATTGATGAAAATTTCAAGCTATGACTCAAGATTTTACTCTTACAATTAAAACAATAATTATTTGCATCTTTCAGGAGCAGAATCATATTAAAGCAGGAAAGGAGAAAGCAAAAGGTAAACAGTTCTAGCCATCTTGGATTTTATATTGTTATATAAATGCTTTAGTTGATTCACTTAGGAAAAACTTCCAGAGCGTTTGAAGTGAGACTCAAAACTGTAGCATAACGCTTGTAATGTATTTGCCTGACTGCATGTGACTTTTAGGGCAGAAGTCTTATTCTAGGTTTACCACACTGAATTCCAGCAGGAGGAAGAAAGAGTAGGAGGAGGCACAAATGAATGAATGAATGAATGTGCCCAATTTAAGTTTGACTGAATTACTTCTGTTACTATATTTTGTTGGTATGTGCTGACACACGGAATTGAAGCCTCACAGTGACAACCACGTGGTCAGCTAGCTAGCCTGACACACATATGCATAGCTGTTTTTCTGGGCTACATAAAAGAACGTTAGGCTCATATTCTGGCATGTGCAGAAGTAGGGCAGCTTATTTGTATTTTCAATCTGAAAGTGAAATAATAGAATCAAATTTATCCCTAGCATAGCAGAAGACATTTCAAACAGGAAAGAGAAAGAGAACAGTGAGAGAAGATAGTTATAGCCATAGAGAAGTTAGTTTCCTCCTTAGCAGCTGGGAAAAAAAGAGGCAGAACTAGGAAGCTCCACCGCTGAAGCTGGCACCCCTAGTGCCCAGAGCAGATGCATTGTCATATATAGGAGGAGGAAAACCAGACTAACAGTATGGAGACAATCTCTGAAATGAAAACCTTTACCTAAGAGAATGTGGCAGCAACCAGCAGCTTGTTGTCCCCATCATTTTCTTAGTCTCCTGGAGGCCTGTGAGTTCCCAGAATACCTATTTTCTCAGAGATGTATTGATCTAAGCCACATAATTTACATTACAACTGTGTAATTTGTTTCAGTGGAGGAGAGAGAGAACAGGAAAGGATCCACAATAGGATTGTTTTTAGTCATCTATTACTGAATTACAGAATTACTAAACAGTGGTAATTTTATAATGGCAATTGCACCACTAATAGTAATTTAGTAATTTAGAGGTGATGGGGAAAAAAAGTACGTGGGACACTGAAGGAACATGGATAGATTTTGGGGGTGTGGATTCCAAAGCAATATGAATGTTGAAGTGTTGATTTGTACACAGGCTGAATTTACCTTGCTGCAGGTATTCTTGACTGAAGACCAGGCATTCTCCATAGATTATAATACCCTAGAAGATTGTGATATAATAAATTATACTGGAAAATAGTTACCAATTGAGCATGTTGGGTATATTAGTTACATGTAACCTACAATCATGAGAGGATTTACATTTCAGAAGAAAAGCCAATGCTATTTTGTGTTTTGGCATAGCCTTCCATTTTCAATATCCTTCTTGTGGTTAAAATAAAGAAATCTTACTCTCTTTATTTATTAATCTGTTGTGCTTGATGCTGCTGATTTTTAGGATGATTATTAATAGCCTCCTACAAAATGAAGATTTTTGTTTCCTAAATTTTCCAGAATTATCTGCCTGATATATTCAGTGTCAATCATATCTCTTTTTATTTCTTGCAACAAAAAGCTTTTTTGAAGTCCCAGTCTTAGAGATTTTTATTCTTTGCATTTTAATTTTTCTTTTTTTTTTTTGGTCACAAGACTATTTTCTATGTCAAGAAAGGCAAATTTGGAGAGCAATAAACTCTTTATGTCATTATAGACAGCCATGTGTATGTAACCTTGCTGATTTATTTGTCTACTAGTTTATAAGTTGCCTAAAAAGCCCAGATTTAAATGTTTTTAAGCCTTTTTGCTAGCAGCCTTTTGGTAAAGAACTGTTTTTAAAAAGACTACTTTTTTGACATCAAGAGAACGGTGGTTTATTTTGAATACAACCAAATTATACCTGCAGTTTTTTTCAAGGCAGTAATAATAATAAACTAAATAACAGGAGACAGGATGTGAGAATTCACAGAGATTTAATCATGTACTTTTACTATCGGGAATTGTTTACTAAGTCTTGCATGCTAATTTCAAAAGAATTATGTGTGCTGCTAATGTGTTGTTGAAGCTTCCATCAAAAACTTACTCTCTCTTTTAAAAAATTTAGGAATTCTTTGAAAAGAAGAAACTTAAAGCAAAGATGAAGCTTCTGGGAGTATCATCTCCTAAAAGTTCAACAGCCAGTTTAGATCTCCTTAATCTCTATGTTGTTAACCAGATATCAACCCAAAAAGACAACAGCAGTGAGTTTAGTGTAACAGTTTTCTGACTTCACAGTTAACAGAATGAGTTATCCTTAACTGTTACTGCCGGTAGTTTAGTTCTTGTTCTTCCACCTGTAACTTAATGCTCACGTAAGTGTTGTTTTATTTTTAAAATAAAAAATTGAAAGTAAATACAAAACTATGAATTAATAAAAAGTCAAGAATGAAAAGAGGAATCCAATAACCTTGGCTCCTGCCCACTTCACCTTTAAGGCCTTGTAAGCTTAAGCACCTTCTTCATTCCATTAATGAATTTTTCCCCACATCTATTTCTTTTTCCCTTTACCATTGAATGGGTCCATTGGTATTCTACTTCCCTTTTCAGAACTTCTGGGGGGCATTTGGAATAGTCTGTCAGTTCTACCCAGAGTATCTTTCTTAAAATTCAACATTAAACTCCTAAAAAGACATCTCTACAACTTGAGTCCTAATTCTTTACATGTAGACTTGGTGCTTAGGTTGCTTAGGTTTAGTGGTGGACTTGGCCGTGTTAGGTTAACGATTGGGCTCAATCTTAAAGGTCTTCTCCAACCTAAACTATTCTACGATCTGTGATTTTTATCCTGTGTGACATATTCATAAACTAGCTTGTGGAGAGTTTGTTGTTCTGTGCTCAGGAAGGTGACTGAGGAGGGCAACAGAGCCTGTCTACACACAGCAGCTGACTGTAGATAATGTTTTACTATAATGCCATTTAGAGTAGAGCTCTTGTGTTGCTAGTAACAAGAAAAGCAAAAAAAATACAGCTTTAAATGGATTAAGAAACCTGAAACAACAGCTTTTGTACTCTAATGAAAATTCAGGAAGCTCAAAACTTTCACCAAGCCCAGCACTGACATTCCAAATACTTTCGTTGCAGAGAGCATGAGGAAGCCAGTCCACATTGATATCACTGAAGATGTAAAAATACCTGTTAGGAGGCACAACATAGAGCTTCCCATGTCACCACTACGTAAACAACATATGCCAGACTTAGATGACATCCAGAACAGGTACTTGTATAAAATAAACAGTAATTAAGATATAATGAAGTTCTGGAAAAGGTATTTCATGATGGTCATATATTTGGATATTAATTAAGAATAAATACACCCTTTAAGACAAAGAAGTTTCACAATCACTCCTGTCATTCCAGTGCTACTCTTACTATGAGCAAGTAAATAAATGTATTCTAAACAAAAGCTGCATGAAGTTGAGATATTTTTAGAAATAATGTTTCTTTTCTCATGTCAGGTACATACACTAAGTTTGTCTCACAGAGCAGGCTACTCAAACAGCATTTCCCACTTAAACTGTTTTGCCACACAGCTTCAGACACCCTAAGGTGACTGATTCACACACTAGCTGCTCATAACCGCTTAAGAATGAGGCCTTTCTAAGATGTGTGGAAAAATATTCTTATATTATTCTGAAATTAATACTCAGAATGTTTTTAGTCTGATAGATCTTATATCTTGTATTTCATGGGCTGATTTTATTCATTTTACAAGGTTACAAAAGCAAGTATTGGACAGCAGAAGGCAGCATCTTTCAGAGAAAGCAAAATACCAGTATAATGTAAGTAAGTTTGTTTTTCTCACTGATGCAAAGCTAAAAATGTGCAGCAATAACTTTATTTTTAAGTGATTTTTCAAAACATGACCAAATCTCATGGGTACTGAAACATACAAAGTTTTCCTCTGTAAGGCTATATTGGTATGTTATTTGCCAGTTATATTTTAGGTTTATTCTTGCTATTTTTCACATATTTCTTGAAAAGTTCATATTATTTTAGGAATTTTCCAAAATACTTAGGAATATCTATCCTCTAAGATAGTCACAAAGGACGGAGATTATAGGAAAAAGACTGAGGCAAACAGCAGGTAAATTAAAAACAATATGCAGAAATGTGAAATGATGAAATGTGAGAAGCATAGACAGAAGGGAGTCTTTAAGAGGCACCTAAGTACGAGCCTCAGTGGATACAGTTGGGAAGCCCATTCACTCACTGAAGTCAATGTGAAGACCATGCCCTGGGTGGAATTTAGGGACTTTTTAATGACCCTTTTGACTGTTGCATAAAAACCCAACTAAACAAACAAACAAAAAAAACCAAACTCAAGTTAGTAAATCTGTTAGAAGACACTTAATTTAGATTACTCAGACTTGCTCCACTGACTCCTGCTGTTCGTATCAGATAGGACTCTCAGAAAAAGATGCTTGCAGGAAATGCTTGCACAGTATTTTCTCTATGTTCTTGGCCCATTCATGTTGTCAAAGCACGTTTTCCTAGAGTGAGAAGGACAGATGTTTTTTCTAGTGTTAGAAGTTATATTCTTTTGAGTCAGCAAGAATTACTTACTACAGATGAAAAGTTTAACTAATGTGTTTCAGCCAAGATCACTATGAGCTGCCACTACTTTTTTCGGTATCACATCAAGTCAGCCTTCCCTTATGACTCTTTTTCACCTGTTTCTTGAAGACAGAGAGGACATATTTCAGATGTAGTGTGGCCAGAAATAGTGGATCAAAATGATAGCTAAGTTTCTCCCCAGCCTCCGCTTGCAAGGACAGCTTTATACCAGTTCATCAAAACACATGGTTGCACAGTATGCACACACAGGAAGCTTATTTAATGTATGGATCAAAAAAATAAAGTCTAAGGCCTGTATGTTCTGAAGAACTGTTTTTAAAATCTTCATAAGTTGCAGTATATCCAGTTTAAGTAATTAAGGTATATCCACTTTATTAATCAGAAAGAGGGGCTATAGAATTCATAATTTTCAGCTTTCTGGAAACAGAGTTTTGTCGTACAAGGATTTTGTGCAATTAATGTACAAGGCTTTTGTACTTCGTTAGTAGTTTGTGCTGCTTTCACTGGATAAGCTGGATTACAGGCATTGCTTCTGTGTAGCTGTGGACACGGATATTTCATGAGGTTTGCCTTCTGATTTCTCCTTGTGTGCTGATCAGCTTGAGATGGCATTGTCAGTGTCACAACATGCTGGAGTTCTCTCCTCAATTGGACAAAATATTTTTCTTTTTACTACCTAAGAACCAAGTTAACAGATTAATTTACCTACATACCTAAAGTGAAAAATCTATGTATACCCATCCCTCCTCAGGATAACATTTGTGTACATGCTTCAGTTTAAATAGGTACTTATGTGTTTCCCTGAAATAAGCCCTTATTATCTTGAGCTTTTTGTTAAAAATCATATCAGAATACATAAAAATTTTCTTTTACATATGGTGTATGTGCAGAGATGTACAAGATATAGAAAGCTTTGATTAGTTTGAACTTTATGCTCACATCAAAACAGTTTTAGATAAATAAAATGCCTCTTTATTATGTTTTGTCTAGTTACCACAGGGAACAGAATTAATGTATGCTGACTCTAGTATGGAACATGAAGACAACATAGCAAGACCTTTTAGTGCCTGTCCATTGTCCTCTTCTAGTTGTTGGTCCTCTAACTGTACACAACTTTCAGAAGAAAATTTCAAAACAAACCTAATGGGGAACACTTGGGAACAGACCTATGAAGAGAAGCTGCAATACCAGGTTTGATTAATATTTTGTCATTTCTGCAGAATTATTTTTAATTTACTTTCATTTATTTGGGGTGTAGAATTAGTGTAACGGTGAAGATAATTATGAACTGGTGCCCCTGGCACAAGAAGAACATGGACCTGTTGGAAAGGGTCCAGAGGAGGGCTACAAAGATGATTTGAGGGCTGGAACACCTCTCCTATGAGGACAGACTGAGAGAGTTGGACTTGTTCAGCCAGGAGAAGAGAAGGCTCTGGAGAGACATTGTTGCAGCCCACCAGTATCTGAAGGGGCCTATAAGAAGGCTGGGGAGGGACTTTTTACAAAGGCCTGTAGTGATAGGACAAGGGGTAATGGGTTCTAACTGGAAGAGGGTAGATTTAGATTAGAAATTAGGAGGAAATTTTTCACTCTGAGGTTGGTGAGACACTGGAACAGGGTTCCAATGTCCAACCCAGCAGGGTTGTGGATACTCCATCTGTGGAGGTGTTCAAGGTCAGGCCTTGAGCAACCTGGTCTAGTGGGAGGTGTCCCTGCCATGGCAGGGGGGTTGGAATGAGGTGGTCTTTGAGGTCCCTTCCAACCCAAACCATTGTATGATTCTATGAATTATCAACATTTCTTGTAGGCTGCTGACAATGAATATTCCATGTACACATATGTATTTATTTGGATGTTATGAAATACACTTAACTTGAGCTTTTGTTCACTGAGCTCTCAGTATCACTGATATCTGCAGAAAGAGTTACTCACAAAGCACTGGCTTTCTTTTGTTTCTGGCTTGCAAAGTTGGTTAAAGAAAGCTGGAATGTATTACAGTTATAAATACAGCTTTCTTAAACATACAATTAGTATAACCAGGTATCATATGATCCCAGGTGACCACCGTGACCTAATTTAGCATCATGCACTGTCTCAGTGAGTAACGTAGTTTCTACAGTATTCTCAATATTTTTAAAAGGATTGAGAAAATCCTGCTGTTTAACTCAAGTTAATTTTAAGAAATGATTGAAAGTTATTTGTTCCGATGCATGTTACTATTTTTTTCTTTTTGTTGACTTTGGGGTTCTTAAAAGAATCACAGAATCACAGAATGATAGGGATTGGAAGGGACCTCTGGAGATCATCTAGTCTAACCCTAGTCTTCACTTAAAACAGGTTTCACAGTACAGCATTGAGGTGGGTTTTGAATGTCTCCAGAGATGGAGACTGCACTACCTCTCTGGACAGCCTATTCCAGTGCTCTGCCACCCTTAAAGTAAAGAAGTTGCTCCTCATGTTTAGATGGAACTTCCTATGTTCAAGTTTGTGCCTGTTACCTCTTGTCCTGTCACTGGGCACCACTGTAAAATGACTGGCCCCATACTCCTGACACCCATCTTTTAAGTGTTTATAAGCATTGATAAGATCCCCCCTCAGTCTTCTCTTCTCTAGGCAAAAAAGCCCCAAGTCCCTCAGCCGTTCTTCGTGAAAGAGTTGTTTTAGTCCCCTAATCATCTTTGTAGCCCTTTGCTGTACCCTCTCCATCATCCTTAGGAAAGTAATAGCAAATATAATATGCTTTATTTTTAGAAAAAATATTATTTGTTAAAACCAAGAAAACAAATTCTACATGCATCACCAGTGGTATTTTAAAGTCTTGAGTTAAGTGAGTAAGAAGTCCTTCAGGGCTTTAGAAGGGGACATGTTGTGTTGTTCAGGGAATGGGTAAGCAGAAACCCACAGGAAGCTGATCTGAAGGACAAAAGAGCCCAAGAAAGATGTTTCAAAACTCAAGGGTAGTCCACCTCAAGGTGCAAGAGAATGAGTAGGTCTTGGAGGCCTGTTTGGCTGAATTAGGGAACTCCTGACTGAGCTTAAATGCAAAAATGAAGTGTGGAAGGAGGGATGGGCAACCCTGGAAGAATACAGAAGCATCCCCTGAGCTTGGAGGGGTGGCATTAGGATGGTCAGAGCTGAAACTTGCAAGAAGTGAGCAGGGCAGCAAAAGGAAACCAAGGAAAATGCTGTCCACTGCTGAACAGAGTTGAGACCAAGTGACAACAGACATGAAAAAGTCTGAGGCACTCGGACATGCTTTGCTTCAGGCTTTTCTGATGAGATCTACTCTCTGACACATCTTCAAGCTCAGCAGTGTTTGGGGGTGAGTGGTACAAAACAGTAGGGAAGGAACAAGTTAGAGAATCCTTAGTAACCTGGACATATAGAAACACTGAACAGGATGCATCCAGGTATATTGAGAGAGTTGGATGATACCACTGCAGGGCAGATGTCTATCATCTTTGAAAGACCGTGGTGATCAGGAAAGCTTTTCAGTGACAAGAAATACACAAATATTATACCCATCTGCAAAAACATAACATGAGCTGGGGAACTATCATTTCATCTCTGTCCCTGAAAGGCTTATGAAGCTAGAGGTCCTGGAGGCAATTCCAAGGTACTTGAAGAACAAGAAGGTGACTGGTAACAGCCATAGATTTACAAAGGCCATACTGTGCCTGATGATCCTGATTGCCTTCTGGGATGAAATTACTAGCTCCATGAAAAAGCAGCAGGTATTATTTACCTTGACTTTAGGAAGGCTTTTGACAAGGTTTCCAATGGGATCCTAGTAGCCAAAGAGGGGATGTATGAAACAGATAAGTGAGCAATAGGATGGGTAAAAAACTGGTTGTTACCTTTATGCTCAAAGTAGTTGTCTGTAGGCAAAAGTCCAATTGGCAACAGGTTAGTAATGGCAGAGATCTCCAGAGATTAATACCAAGTCCAGTACCTCTTCATTGGAGAGTGGACAATGGGAAAGACTGCACCCTCAAGACCTCAACAGGTTCATACATGACACCAGATTGGCAGAGCGATCGTTACAGTAGCAGGGCTGCTACTCAGAGGGATCTTGACAAGCAGAAGGCCACCAGGAACTTCATAGAATTTAACAGAAAGAAATACAAAGCCCTGCACCTCAGGAGAAATAACCCCACACGTCTGTGCACATGGAGACTGATTGGGTAGGCAGCAGTTTTGTGAAGAAGGACCTGAGGCTGCTGATGGACAGCAAGTTGTACCTGAGTCAGCAGTGCACCCTTGTAGCAGTGAACGCCAGCTACATAGAAAGAGCATACCCAGCAGTCAAAGGCAAGTGATTATTTCCCTCTGAGCAGCATATGTGAGAACATATCTGAAATAGCATCCAGTTTTGGGAACCGCAGCACAAAGGAGAGATCAACAAACTGTAGCAAGACCAATGAGGAGCCACAAAAATTGTTAGGGTATTGGAGCACCAGAAGAGGCCATCCAAACAGGCTGAGGAATCTCAGTTCTGAACGATCGTGAACGATCTGGCCTAACCTTGAAGCTGGCCCTCCTTTGAGCAGGTTGGACTAAATACTCCTGGAGGTCCCTTCCAGACAACAGCTTTCCATGATTACATGATCTGCAGTGTCACAGTCTATCAAACTTGTTCCCACCATGGGAGGATGGAGTGCTAATAGGACATTTTGCATATTAACAGTGATACACAAATATGGAAAAGTGTGAGTTCTGCAGAATTCAGCTGGGCTGTAAGGAGGTTTGGGCTTCTGCTATAAAGATAAAAAGAAGTAAAAACAGCAGGAAAACATATATATTGTTCGCAAACCCAACTTTAAAGTTTGAAACATTACAACTGTTATATATATTCAGAGTTTGACAGCTTCTACTGTTTTCTCAGCCAGTAAATTGTTCTGATCAAGACCCTTGGATTACAAAGTCTCCAAGCCGGTGTATTTTCAGGAAGTCTGATACAGTGCCTCAGGAGCTGTTTAAGCTATTGCATAGGTAGGCATTGATTTTACATTAAAGAGAGAAGTAACAGTCAAGTTTGAGCAAGAAAAATACTAAGATAATCGGAAGTTCTTGCTACTTGATTTTTCATTCACTTTTGATGCTTTACAAATAAAAATTGAAATTAAATTGGAAGACTGAACATACCAAGCTATTTAAATTCACTGCAAGGCAGCAACATGTGAATTTTAGGTAGGTGCTTGGAAACATGAGCTATTTTTTGCCATGCTACAAACATGATGGTGTTACTAAATTCACCTCAAGTGAGAAGCATGGGTTTGCTAAAAGGCCACAGGGAGGACAGCTGCCCCAGCTCTCATTTGTTCTGGTCACCATTGCAAGTGCTTTTCTGATGACCTTGATGCTGTAGCCGTTGAACAACTTCTGCACCTACCTTGTTTACCAATGAGATTCCATGAACAAAGCATTTTCTTTCCTTCTCTTTCATATGTGATCCTACTATAGTTTTTTGGGGTTTTTTTTTAAGAATTGGTTTAGTAATACTTTTATAAGATTATACACTTTGTTTTTTAAAGAATGGGTAGAAATCTAGAATATATTTCTTCTTTTATGTGCCTATTAAAAATATTTTTAAACACAGAGAGTTTAGGGCCAGACTACTTTATACTGTACATAGTATTTCCATTCCTTTTCAGGGGCTCTTGCCTTGGATCTAGAGGTCTTACAGGGCTAATCTTTCTTTACTCTTTTTATTCTGTAAGTCTGCCATCTGGTTGAAAGTTCCTGTGAGTCTCTAGCTTTGGCTGGATAGAGCCATAAAAGGCCCTGCATTATTTTGCTGTTCCTGAAGGACCTACAGCTTGTTTGCCTGGGGAGTCAAGTGACTGATAAGCTCATTGACCGCGTGATAACTTGGTGAACACATCTGCTTCCAGTCTTAGCCACCTTAACTTTCTCTCTTCTCCTAGCTTCTCCTGGCTTTCTCCAGCAAACCCTAAAATGAGGATCACATTCATCCTGCTATATATCTTGGTGAATTCACAATTAGTATCTTTACATGAAAGCCCTGTATTACCTCATCTTGCCTACATCTTCATTTCTCCTCAGGCCCTCAAGCCTGTACTCATCTGCTTATGGTGCTATCCTTAGTTCTCTGCCCACTCATGGCTCTCTGAGAACATCTCCTTTCCAATTAATTTCTTTGTATCATCTTTGTTTGGTTTTCATCCATTGTAGCCATAAATTCTTATACCTCAAGAGCTGACAGTTCTCGTGGGAAAGGAGTTTATTTTGCTCTATGTGAAAAGTAGAGTATAAACTTATACAATTTTTAAATGCAATTATAACATACTGATGAGGATGTAATCAATGTGCATACATCCGAGAGCTGTGGCACCTCAAGATCATTAAATATTAACTAAAAATTTTAGATATCTGATTTCCTCATCTACTATTAGCTTTTACTTAGAATTACAAAATGTTCAGCTGGAGTCAAAAAGGAGCCTCTGAATTGCTTCACAAAATGGTTTTACCTTCCTTATGTAGATCTATCCAAGTTTCTCCAGAAACAAACTCTGGTGTGTTTAGCCATTTAAAACTGTTCTGGGGAGGTTTTTTTAAGTAGAGGACACTGCTTTCTCAGGTAAGTTCTCTTTATCCAGTTCCAAGTATTTGCTGATCAAAACCTTACAGAATTTTTCTCCAGGAAGAGCTTTCTGTACTACGTTTCAATTTTCAAGTTCCGTTGACAGCACTGCTCAAAATTTTTTAAAGGAAGGACATTTTTGGAATGTCCTTCTTTGCCAGTTCTCTATGCTTCAGAAGCCTCTCAGTTGTTTGCTCAGATTTTCTGAAAGGTCAGTCAGCAGATCAAGCCTAGAAAAAGAACAGTGAAAATGTTAGATTAAAAGCCAAGTAAGTGAAAGCGTGAGAGCTTTCATGCTAATGATGGAAGCATCTTCAAACCCGCTACTATCAGAAGGGGAGTAGGGAAGTATGGGCAAAACAAAATGTCTGACTGGCCTCCTGACAGTGGAACAGAAAAATTCTGTGCTGAATTAGGTTTACTGCCCTCAAGTACAAATGGAAGTCACTTTCTAAAGAGACCAGGAATTAAGCAGTACACAGGCTTTCGGTGCAGGAGGGAACTGAAGAAACTGTCTTCCTTTTTTTTTTATACCAAGGTAGCCTTCTTTGGTCAGCTGGTGGAGCAGCAGTGACATACTGTGGCTGATTTTATAAATCACAGTCCCCTACTCAGGAGGATGTGCTCCATGCCTTGGTATGTTTGGAGATACCATGAAACAGAACCCCTTTAAATCAGCCTTACTATAAAGTGGAAATAAAATACAGGACACTTTTTTCCCATTGAAATAATGTACATTTGGGACAAAAGAAGTGTGATGAGCAGTAAAGTCTTTGAGATTTTTATTGTCAAGTTATCAAAATTTGTTGTGTTAGCAGTTAGTATTTGCTTATTTACGTACTGAGCAAACTGTTTTTTTCTTTTCTGCTCTCTCTTCACCTCACCCCGTGCCCCCAGGCCAGACTATATGAATTCTGCCAGAAAAAATCCAGTGCTAATGACCAGTAATGAATCAGAAGACAGTGAAGGAATAAAAGAACCATTGTTTGATGTTGTAAAAGAAACTGCAGAACTGAAGACTCCCCAGGATGGATGTGATTGCTCCTTCCTGGCACTGTTTGAAGATGAGAGCAAAACAATCCATAATAATCCTTCCATGAAGCATTTTAATCCTTTTGTTAATCAAAGCAATACTGCCATTTTTTTCCTTGATCTTGATAATAGAAATCAAAGCACTAACAGGAATTATCATTATGATACTGGAGAGGCTTATCCTGCAATCAATGCCAAAAAAAGTTCTATAGACAGACACCTTGAAGGCATTTTCACAGCTCCAGAACAGCTTTTACTTAAAAGTAACATCCGAAGCACAAGCTACAAGAAAACCAGTGGAGTTCATAAAACCCACCTGCAGGACTGTCATGAGGGACAGCACTACTTCATACCCTCTGAAAAGAAAGAAAAACCTGCAAACCTTGAAAAAATTGGTGCGTGTCAATACTTTAAGGACATATGCTCTGTTTTTTTTATTCTCCTTTTAAAGACATTATGTTTTAATAACTAGAGATGTGTCTGCCCTGACTGAAAACATGTCGTGAATCTTCAGAATGCAGTAACTTAATTTTAAATCCAATTATTTAAATTATTTTTAAAGGTTGTCAGAAGCTTTTATTTGCATACTGCACTCATACTACTGCATTTTAAAATCAAGGCTTATTTTTCTTTTTAGAGACATTTGCTTATCACCATGATCAGCAGATTAACATACAGGAGGATGTGCAGAACTATTCAAGTACAAAAAGGTGGGTGCCATAAAAATTATCAATCATCTATTAACTGCAGAGACTTTGCAGAATCGGAGAAATCCTGCTAAGTGGATATGAAGGCAAAATTCTAAACAGTACTACTGAAGACTCAGGTTTTCCCAGTGAAAAATAGTATTCAATATTGTGAATAAACTTGTGCTCAGGTGAGCCCTTTATATACCATTGTTCATCTATCTATAGTAAGTACAGAGAAAACAATGCTGAGTCTCTGAAGTTAAGCTGTTCCCCTGATTTGCTCTCTAAAAGACCCTGTCTCCTTGCACTGACTACAGAGGAAGTTACTGTCTTCCCTGGGCTAAAGTTGGCGCATATGAGTGCCCCATGTTTTACAAAAGAAGTTTTCTCAAAGACTCTGATCCATTAACACCTTCCATTTTACAAAGCAGCACTATCTTCTGTCATCTCTCATATTACATTTTGCGTTGTAACAGAGGTAAGGTTTGTGCAAAACAGATTCTAGGTGTTAAATCTCAGGTTTGGAAATAAGTCCAAAGATCTCACCAGTGGGAAGTATTTCATGGTCACTGAAGACACAGAAGTCACCAGTAATGACTTTAATTCAGAAAGAAAATAAAAGTACAGGAGAGGAAATCACTCACCAGAGAACTGTGTTTGCATCCCTCAGTGATGACGAGCCTGTGAAAGACTCTGCCTGGAGACAGAACCAGCTCTTTGGATTTGAAGAGGTAACTTTTTAAAGAGACATCTTTTTTGTTTTTTTTTTTTTTTTGTCAAACCTACTGTTTGCACCATTCATTGAGAAGGAATTTTCACAACAGTTAGAAACTGAATTTAGCTTCACAGAATTAACTACTATGGAAGCTTCTTTTCCATTATGGTTTATATAAGGAACCCAGAAAGAACAGCTTCTAGTTAAGCAGTTCAGATGGACAGACAGCCCTTTCAGATCCGTAATTTATGTGGTTTGATTCATAGCTAAGCTGATGCCTGAAATAAATACATTGTTTAAGTTACCCATTTATCCTTAGGATCAGAGTTTGCAGCAGTGCCCAGGCATCATATGCAGGACACTTCAGTATTATAAAGGAGCTTTGTGCCAATGAACATAAAAAGCCCTTTTTAGATATTTTGCCCGTAGAAGTGACCCAGGTACATACAGTATTGCTCAGGGGTTTTGTACCTCTTAAAATAATTCGTGGTACAGTGCAGTGATTCCTTTATCTAATACAGAAAATGAATAGTTCCTCACTTAACCTGAGCTGCGATCAGTTGAACCCTCACTATTAACATTTAGTTATTTTAAAAGTTCATGACAGCACAAGAAAAAGAGTTGAAGTTTGGAGCAAGTTCAAATCTTCACGAGATGGAGAAAGGTTAGTACCATTTATACATTACGAAATTATAAAATCAGATTTTTCTCTACATGTGAAACTGCAACAGTTAGTTATTTTTAAAGTGAGGGAGAAGTGTTTTGATCTTTTTAGGATGTTATATTTGATGAGGGCTTGTATTTTTGATTTGCACAGCACTGTATAAAGAAGATTAGTACTAGTTACCAGGTAACTAAGAACTGTCTGTGTTTGCTTTTCCTTGAAGAGATAAATCCAGGTTAACTTATCTCTGGTGAGTATTACACACATATTCTTCATTGTCGCATTTCCTCCAAAGTTGTCTCCTAAACTGAAAAGTGAGCTCTGAAAGTAGTGGTAACGGCTGAAAAAAATACAAAAAGCCACAAGTAAGGTCAAGAGTATTCATCTGAACACCATGACTCAAGTTTACTAACATCACCACATAGTAAAAGTGCCAAGTAAATGCCAGTAATTTTCTTTCTACTCCTGCAGATCTCTGCTGGCTGGAAAAAAATCTTGGGCATGTTCTCTGTATTAATTAATATCTTCATTAGATGTTCAACATGTGCCATTTTACTGGTCCAGCCTTTACTAATCTTTATTCTCTTCCACTAGACTGTGCTGTCATTCCACATGTGAACAGAGTGAGAGGAGTGAGCAGGGAGATCTCACGTCCTTTTTTTGCTCCCGCAGTAGCTGTAGGGGTCAGGTGTGCTGGCTGCATTTCAGAACAGAAGATCTCCCAAGGGCCTCCATGATTAAAACATGTAACTTGTATGGCAGCTAATGTGTACAGGGAGCAGGGAGTTTTCTGCATTCTCTCCCTGCTCTTGCTCTGGAGAGTCCTTCCTCCTTTTGGGTAGCATAGTTCTGCTGCCAGTGCAGGCTGCTGGTCAACAGCATAGCTGGAGCTTTGGGGTGCTTTCTGTTAAGTTGGGTTGTTCTGAAAGGAGAAGAATTAGCTATTGCCAAGAACTAGATTGACCTCGCTAACACTTTACTCTTCAAATGGTATCTTCAAAGTGCATCAGAAGTGGTAATGTTTGATTTTACATGCTGTACTTGAGGGTTGGATGTTTGGGGAATTTTGGGTGGGTAACCTATCTTTCTTTTTCATCTAATTTTTCAGACGTGGAGTCACCCCTCAGCAGCCAGTCTCTCAGCTACTCTCCGAGGCAGACAGAGAGCTGTTTCAGCTCCAGTCCTGACAGGGTGAGCACTGCCCCTTTATGGGTTTGCAGGGGTTCGTTTGAACAGTATCTGTAAGCCAGAGTGCATCTAACGGTGGTTAAAGCTGGAGTCTTATCTATGGTTTTGTTTTGTACAAGGCAGCTTCATGTATGAGGAAGACAAGAAATGATTAGCTGTACATTTTCCAGAGTAGTTTAACCGACATGTGGCTTGCCCTCTTGATAACACCAGGCCCTGTGGAATTACAGTAACACGACTGGGGAAAGATGCTAAGGAAGCTTCTGCACTCTTCCTTGATGTATAGCTGCCTTACGTTACATGCCTGTAAGGCAGGAAGATTTGACACACTGTGTGTTTTCAGCCATTCTTGAACACAAAAATACTACAGTGTGTGAATATAAATTGTGTGAGAGTGAAGGTCTCTGAAGGCATTACCCACCTTCTCTTCAGCAAAGGCCAGGAGTACACCCTGGGAGAGGGACTGAAAAAAAACCTGAACAACAAAACCCAGACAGTTCTAGCCTTTCTGTTTCATTAACTTAGTTAGTCATTAACTAAGTCCTTAGTTATTGAACTATTTAAACAGCTGCATTTACACAATTCTGTTCAAACAGTCTGAAGACGAAGACACAACCAAGGAAAAGGAATATCTGAAAGAACAGTCCTTGAAGGCTGATGATGCCAACGTAGTCTCTGCCTCGGCAAGCACAGAGCCCCCCAGGACCTCTCACACGAGACCTGTGCCTCTCCAGCCCAGCAGCATTTTGACTAGAGAAGTAGCAAACCATCTTCAGGAGAAAGTCCCTATTTTATGTGCCACAGAGCAGGAAAATAAGAACCACGCTGCCCCATCTGAGGGCGGCGCATTACACCAAGCCCATGAAAGAGAACATGTCACTCGCGGGGCCGGGTGTGATGCTTGGTCGCAGACTGAGAGCTCTGTTACAGAGGTGAGGAAAGTGGATGTTGCCACGCAGTGTGGCACGGTGCCGGTGTGCAGCTGCGGGAGCGCCCTCCCCTCTGCCCGCAGCCCAGGGAGGGTCCCCCCGTCCAGCGCTGGAGGGCACAAGATGCCAGCCCCTGTGGCGCTGGAGCCCACGGGCAGGGGCAGCGCAGCAGGAGTAGCGGTGTTTCCTTCTGAAGCCGAGTATCTGAGCTTGGCTGACAGGAGGACTCTGGAGGTGCTGAACTACATTGAGGTAATGAAGGAGAGGGAGAAGCAGTGACCAAACAGAATGGCACATAAGGAATGCAGGAGTTTCATCCTGTTCTCAGTGTGTTTCATTGTGGCATGGTTTGATCTTCCTAGCCTGGTTAGTCAAAGTACTTTTTACTGTTTGTTTGCTTTAAATTACTATTAACTATAGATCTCTATTTACCTACTGCTGTCTCTAACTATGGATTGCTATATATCTCCAAATGTTAACATAGGATTTTACAATAGCTTAGTAAATATAAACCCTAATAATTACATTGGCTTTCACACCATATTTCCATAGGATCCTGTAGTTTGGGATTGACTTTGCTTCTCTTGAAGGTAATGGGAAGATTCTGTTTCGCTTCTAAGCACATTTGATGAGGCTCTCTGTTCAGCACTGTTGTCTGATTCGTACCCATTTTAACAGGCAAATGAGTCTTTACCATATGTTTCTACTGAACACAAAAACAGGAAAGAACAGAAAAAAGACATCTCCACACATAGACTAGAATGTGATTTTAAAAAGAACTAATTTATTAATTCTTTCTAGTAAAAAAAGGAAAAAAAAAGCAGCTTAATTTTCCTTCCATAGCAGATCCATTGATTTATTCTCTGGCTGGTAATACTGACAAATCTTTTATGTATTTCTGTATTTTGCCTGCAGAGTGGAAATCTGAAATGCTTTCCTTTTCATTTCCATATTTGTGTGAAGCTACAAGTCACAAGAAATAAATGTTTCTGATTATGTTGTTTCTAAGTTATATTCTTTCCTTCTAAAATAGAGGCAGAGAGACTCACTCTGTTACTGACATCTTCTACTTATATATCCATACACCTTTACTTATATATACCTTGTGTATGTGTGTGTATATGCTGGTGTTAGCCAGCTGGCTGCCTGCAGGGATCCTGCTCATACAAACTGGGCTTGGGCAAAAGCTGCACTGGAGACTAGTCCTTAAACAATGCAGGGGAGTTGCTTTTATAAGGTTAACACATTGTGCTTTCTTCCTTGCAGACAGCTGTTAAAAGATTCACCACTCTATTCCTGCTGGATGGTTTCTTTTAGTCCTACCTTTTGTAAGAAAAGGTTTTGCGGATCACAGAATGGTAGAGTGGTAGGAGTTGGAAGAGACCTCTGGAGATCATCTAGTCCAAGCCCCCTGCTAAAGCAGGTTCATCTAGAGAAGGTTGCACAGGAACACTTCCAGGTGGGTTTTGAAAGTCTCCAGAGAAGGAGGCTCCACCACCTCTCTGAGCAGCCTGTTCCAGTGCTCTGCCACCCTCAAAGTAAAGAAGTTGCTCCTCATGTTTAGCTGGAACTTCTTATGCTTAAGTTTGTGCCCATCACCTCTTGTCCTGTCATGGGGCAGCACTGAAAAAAGACTGGCCCCCATCCTCCTGACACTCACCCTGTAATTGTTTATAAGCATTAATAAGATCCCAGGGATTATTCTTCACTCTGAGGTTGGTGAAAAATTGGAACAGGTTGCCCAGAGGGCTTGTGGGTGCTCCATTCCTGGAGGTGTTCAAGACCAGGTTGGATGGGGCCTTGAGCAACCTGGCCTAGTGGGAGGTGTCACTGCCATGGCAGGGGGTTGGAACTAGATGATCTTTAAGGTCCCTTCCAACCCAAACCATTCTATGATTCTATGTGTGTCACCCAGCCCTGAGGAGAGCCATCACCATTCTTTGGCTCCATTCTCACCATCAAACTACCGGCTGTATTTTCTGCTGGCTTTTATTTTTGAAGCTGAGAGCCATTTTAAAAAGAAGGTCTACATTGCTCAGCAGTTTGCGGGTTTATGGCCATGCCATTTTAAAAACAGCATCTCAGAAATTTCAGTACTGGGAAGAAAACAACATTGTCTTTCGTACATATAACTTGGGTGCACAGGAAGTGCATGGCCAGATTTCTGAAATGTGTAAGTATCATTTAGCCAAGTCATCGCCCACTTCCTAAGGCTCAGCATAGCAGATTTTCTTTTTTAGGTTGCCTCAATTGATGGTCAAAGTGATCTCCCTAGTCTTTTTTTTTTTTTTACTCTAAAACAGCACTATTCATCTACTTCACAGGAGCTGTAATTTATTTGAGTAACAGCTGTGATTTGCTGCAAGCTCAGCCATTACCGGTGGTTTGTAAAACACAGTTGTTCCCTCAGTGTTACGAAGCCTGTTTGGATCATGCCACGACAGCAGCAGCCTGTGCTGGCCTGAATTAGGACATCCCCAAGGTGTTTGTTTTCCCAGTGGTTCCCCCATGCCCAGTACGTACCTGTCAGCCTTTCCAGTGGCACGTGTCCAGCCTCATAGTCCTCCCCATGGCCAATGCTGCTCCAACTCACGTGGCCTGCCAGCCTCCTGCAATTTGCTGTGGCTGGGGCCAGTGAGTGGCATGTTACAGCTGAAAGCTCCAGCGCTGTCTACTTTAGAATTGAGATGTGGTTTTTTTTTTTTAATTAGGCTGGCAGACAAAAAATCACACACGGCCAGAGAGTTTTCTGGTGGCTGTGCTTAGAGAGCTGCTGAAGAGACTCAGCCTGAGGTCAGCTGCCACCTACCATGGATGTTACGCTCCTGATTTCTGTGAGAGTGGCATCGTTCCTGGGACTTTTAAATTTTGTTTTGTTTTACAGTGTAGCTACCCAAGTTGCGGCAGACACTCCTGATTTGCAGCACTAGCCTCTGAGAAGGACATATTTCCAATCTGTTCCTGTGAGCTTACGGGACAAAGAGTACAGGTCAGAACTGGGAGAAGAGAGCTGATTGCATGCTATGGATGTATGTGTGAGGGTTTCAGATGAAGCAATACCTCTTTATTAAGTTACCTGAATTTATGAAGTTATTCTGAATGTGAGCCAGCAGTGTGCCCGGGTGGTCAAGAAGCATCCTGGCTTGTATCAGAAATAGTGGGGCCAGCAGGGCTGGGGCAGTGAGCATCCCCCTGTACTTGGCACTGGTGAGGCCACGCCTTGAGTACTGTGTGCAGTTTTGGGCACTGGAACAGACTGCCAAGAGAAGTGGTTGAATCACCATCCTGGGATGTGTTTAAAAGCCGTGTAGATGTGGTGCTTAAGGACATGGTTTAGCAGTGGACTTGGTAGAGTTGCGTTAATGGCTGGACTCGGTGATCTTAAAGGTCTTTTCCAACCCAAAATGATTCTATGATCTCTCCTATCTCTAGTAATGTAGAGCCTCTCAGTAGGTATAGCTTATTTTCACTTCAGCCACTAGAAGCTCTCAAAATCCGTCCAGTTCCAGGTAGGTTTCAGCCGAGATTGCACCATTTCCCAGTAAGGACTGAAATGAGGCAGCTCAGTGCCAGACACACATTATCTGACCGGCTGTACGTAGCAGCTGCATACATGGCTCTAAGTGCAATAATTCTCCACTTGGGATACGTCAATCACCGTAGATAATCATGTTCCAAAGCCTTTGGATGAGAGCGTATAAAATCCAATTACCTTATGATTTTTACCTGTAATTGCAAAGCAATCAGAAGAAAGAAAACTATTTTTGTAGTGGTATGTGTGTGCTGCAATGATGACAAATAAGGCAGCAGCTCTTTTAACCACTGGAAAAGTATTTTGAAGCATTTACTTTGCTATTATTGCATTAGAAGAGAATTGTGCTGTCGCTGTATCTCAGCACCGGTCTTCCCTTCTGCTCAGGGGAAAGAGTTCCCCTGGCTTTTTTTTGTGAATTTTGGGAAGAGCTGAGTTTGGTTTAGGACTCTCCTCTCTCTCTCTCAGTGGTAGCCTCAAATTGTGCTTTCTTCAGCTGACAACCTCAGCAGCTGATGCTATTAATCCACTGGTATTTGTAACCTACAGTAATGACCATCGCTCCACTATACACATCCAGGCACCACCAGCTTTTGCTGAGGCAGCAGCAAAGTCAGGGATGCTCCTTCTTCATCCATGTTCATCTTCCTGGAATTGTGCTAAGCCTCTGGGAAGGCCAAAGAAATGTGTGTGTTTTTAACTGTGACTGATGAGAATTAGTTGTAATTTGAGTCTTGCTGGGGAAAAAGACAGAAGGATATCTGTAATTAACCAAAAACCGGGAGCATTGGTTTAATGGTGGCACTAGAATGCCTCTAAATACAGATGGAAAGAGTCTTACTGAGAATGGTAACCTAACTTTCAGTCAGAAGCAGTTTTAATATGCAGCTGCTAACCTTTTATCCTATAAAATCAGCTCTAATTACAGTAACCTGCAAGGTAAGGTTTTCTGGGTAAGCATCAACTGAAGTTTGATTTCATTAATGGGGCAGTTTTTTGCTGGATGTTATTATGCCAAGAAACTCCACATACTTCATCAAAATCCTTATTTCATTTTCATGAAAGATTATCATTATGGGAAATGAAAAGCTTAAGACTTCATACAAGTGATTATTTGTCAGGTGGAAACTGCTTGTGAATTGGCTTTTTAAGGGTTTTAGCAGCGAGCAGCAGATTCAGGAAGGATGAGGTTTCCTGCAAAAAATATCCAACTCTCTGCATCCAGTGCCTCATCTGTCCTCACAAGAGTGAACGACCTTCCTGCAACCCTCCTTCAGCCTCTTCTCACTGACAGCCTCTGATGGGGTAGATGTGACAGCCCCAGTTACCCACATCAGAGCTTGCTTATGCAGGGCTGATGATCTTGGACTCCAACAAGGTCTCATCCTTTGTGAGCTGAAAATACTAAGCCCTTTCCCTCTCAACTAGCCCCACCGCTGTAAACTCAGACCCTTGCACCTCGGCACTGGGTGCTGCAGCTCTCTGGATTTGAAAGCCACTGGAGACCAGCTTGCGGTGAGCTCCTGCGCAGTGCCCAGACAGCTGCAGAGGGTGCTGATACACCAGGTCTGCGCGAGGTGATGGGGAATCTTGGACCGAAAGAGAGAGGGGTGGAGAGTCAGTGAAGATAAGGCAGGATGCTGCAAGGGGGCTACTGTATCGTTTCATAGAGCTGGGATAAAACATTTCCAAAGCAACTGTCTGTGCATGCTTGCAGAGAGAGGGCTGTGATGTACTACTGCTGCTGTGTCATGCTCAGCACATGGGGGCTGGCCTGGCCAAAGGACCCAGAGCTGTGGCTGATCGTAGGACAAGCCAATATATCATACTGCAGAAGACTTAGTCTCATCCACAGGCTGGAGTAATTCTCAGGAAACAGGAGGTCTGTAAAGAGATTTGCTCTCCCTGCAAATGGATGAATTTTCTTTGAGTGCCAGACCAGCTGAAGCTAGAAGAGACCTCTGGAGTTCATCCAGTCCAAACCCCACTCAGAGCAAGGCCACCTGAAGCAAGATGCTCTGGCCATGGCCGGCCATTATCACCAGACACCCAGGCTGAGGATGGTGGAATAAACCATGCCACGTAGGTGACCCCCAGGGAAGCTGTGCCCCCTCACAGTGGCTGCTGCAGGTGGAGGCAGCCGCTGCCTGCAGCAGTTTCCTCGCTGTGCTGTGAGCAAGGCAGGATCTGGAGGAAGGAGAACAGCTGGGTGCTACCACCCTGCTCTGCTTCTTCCTCCTCAGAGCACATCTCCTGCCTCCGCTCACCCACATTTCCCTGCAGCAATGCAGAGCGGAAGTGTTTCACCCCAACACCAGCTCTCCCACGCGCCACAGCCACAGTGCAGCCCTGCAGCAGTGCTTCGGGCCACGGGCACTGGTCCATAGCCCACCCGGGACTGGGGAGGGTCCTGATGCCCTCAGCGTATTCCTGTGAATCCCACCCACCATAATGAAACGTGACCTATAGAGATGCTGTAAAAGCATCTCAGCTGGTACCAGGCTCGGGGCAGGAGTCAGCTGCCACTCAGCTTACAAAAACTTTGCTTGCTCTTGATTCTTTCCATCAGTTTTAGCAGCCAGTGAGAGTGGCAGAGACACCAGCACACGTCCCAGTTTGGCTCTGATGTCATGTGGTGCAGCTGCCTCCCTCTCTGGCCACCAGCCAACCTGGGAGCTATAGGTACCCCAAAGGACAGGGAGAGCATGGGAGAAGCCATGTAGCATCAGAGACCGGCTCTGGCTGCAGTTACAGCTTGTGACAGACAGAGCACACTGTGGTATCAGACACCCTGGCCAAAACAATGGAGCTCCTCAGGAGCAGTCAGATGGGGTTTGATGCCATCATGCCATGAAAAGATTTAAACAAACACCAATTTCACAGCAAGGCTTACTCCAAAGCACTACTTCCCAGTGGGGACTGGGCCACCTGCTGCAGGCCACGACTGCCACTTTGGGGATGGAGAAGTCATCTGGTGTTTGCAGGACAGCATGTTACATGGCTACTGACAACCTCCCCTTCTGCAACTACAGTGATGCTAAGTGATGCTGAGTGAGGGCTTCAGGCGGACAATCTGAACACAGGATTTAGTGACAGCTGGCTGGGGATGCAGGGTCTCACCAGCCTCAGCTGTGGAAATGGCCTTGAGAAAAAGGAAGGGCTATGGGGGTGGAATTGCAAATGCCACAGCACTGTCCAAGGGGAACAGCGAGACATGTGAAGGACAGGTCTGGCAGGGTGGCATCAGCCCTGAGCTTTGTAATGCAAACCCTAACACAATTTTGGAGAGCAGGGCTAAAACAATCACAGGTCAGCTGTGCTACAGCAGCCTGTTCACCATCCATGCTTCATGCTTGCCTGGTGGAGTCTGAACCAGTCCAGTTCGTGTGCCTCACTAGGGTTTCTGGATATGCTGGGAGCCTGTGTCACACTGCTGAGATGCTGCTGTCCCCTCTCATGCTGCAGGAGCTTCACGTGGTCCTCCCTCAGGGCTCTCATGGCCAACTGCAGCAGCTGAGGAAGGGCTTTGCACTGGGACCCTGGTGGGGACCTCCTCCTTAGGAGACTGGAGGATCCTTTCATCAGGGATCTGGAGGCAATGATGAACTATGTCAGTAACAGAAGATCAGGGAGATGGTGAGGAGAAACACTGACAGAAGCTACAAGCAAATGATCAGCAATTGGGTCCATTTAAACAAACTGCACCTCAATGTTCTCAATCATGAGGGTGCCCTGTTAAGAAGGAGAAGGACAGGATGTGCCAGCAGGGCAGGGCTTGGCCCAGAGAGTGGTGCCAAGGGCTTGCTCTGCTCCCATGCACAAACCAGCAAATGCAGCTGTGGACAGGGAGCTGGGCATGAAAACTGGGGGAGATTCTCTCTCTATATGTGGTCTTGATAGATTAAACAGTGAACACACTGCAGTGTAGTGCCCAAGAAATGTAAAAAAATAATAATAATTGAAGAATAAGCCTGTGAATATCTGAGATCCTGGAAAAACCCCCACTTTTTTAGAGAGACATTTAGACCATTCAATCTGCTTATCAAAAGATCCAAAGGAAAACCAGTTTCTGCATAGAGATGGCACCACAGGGAGCAAACACAGGCCTCCGATGTGGTTGACCTACCAGAGAGAGTCAGTGCCCATTACCTGTCCTCCTGTTCTCAGAGGAGAAAGAGGGCAGCAGCAAATAAGACTTGCTGGTCCACAGGGTGAGGCATCCCAACTCTCTGAGAGAGACACCCTGGGAAGTAGTGTTCCCCAGGGCTCAGTATTGGGGCCACTCCTGTGGCCACTCTTTATCAATCATCTTGATGAGGAGATTGAGAGCTCTACAGAGGGACTTGGACAGGCTGGATCAATGGGCCGAGGCCAATGCTATGAGGTTCAACAAGGCCAAGTGCTGGGTCCTGCACTTGGGTCACAACAACCCCATGCAAAGCTCCAGGCTTGGGAAAGAGTGGCTGGAAAGCTGCCCAGCAGAAATGGACCTGGAGGTGTTGGTTGACAGCCTGCTGAATATGAGCCAGCAATGTGCCCAGGTGGCTAAGAAGGCTGGTGGCATCCTGGCTTGTACCAGGAATAGTGTGACCAGGAGGAGTAGGGAAGTGATTGTGCCCCTGTACTTGGCACTGGTGAGGATGCACCTCAAATGCTGTGTTCAGTTTGGGGCAGCTCAATACAAGAAAGACATTGAGGTGCTGGAGCAGGTCCAGAAAAGAGCAACAAAGCTGGTGAAGGGCCTAGAGGACAAGTCTTGTGAGGGAACTGGGGTTGTTTAGCCTGGAGAAAAGGAGGCCGAGAGGAACCTTCTTGCTCTCTACAACTGCCTTAANTTCTTGCTGTCTACAACTGCCTTAAAGGAGGTTGTAGAGAGGTGGGTGCTACTCTCTTCCAAGTAACAAGACAAAAGGAAATGGCCTCAAGTTGCGCCAGGGGAGGTTCAGATTGGATATTACGAAAAATTTCTTCACAGAAAAGGTTGTCAGGCACTGGAACAGGCTGCCCAGGGAAGTGGTTGAATCATAATTCCTGGATGCATTTAAAGGTTGCGTAGATGTGGTGCTTACGGACATTGTTTAGCGGTAGGCTTGGTAGAGTTAGGCTAATGGTTGGACTCAATGACCATAATTGTCTTTTCCAACTGAAACAATTCTATGATTCTATTCCCACTTAGTGCCCACAGAGGGTCTCTGTGCTAGGTCTCTTTGATCAGCCCAGCGCATCTCAGTGGGGGACCACTGAGTTCAGAGAAAAAAGACTTTTTTTTGTTTTAAGCTTACCTTTAACTTCCTCACCTACTTCCTACAAGCTGTTGCAGCGTTGAAAGCAAGCACTTCATACTGTGCAGAAAGCCAAGGCCGCGCAGCACTGTGTGGATGACTTCGGTTCAGATGCAGCAATACCCAGCCTTGATGCCTCGCAGGTCTGATCCTGAAAACACTTGCAAAGATTTGGGAGCAAGCACTTCTACTGCTTGCCGTTCAGTTTTGCAGACAGTAGAATCTGTTTGGCAGAAATCACTCCATCGGCAGCTGTTTTGTGATAGCTGGAGCAGAGGGAAATGAAGAAGGCAGAAAAATGGAGTGTTTGACAGCAGAGCCACCAGCTTTTCATTATCCCACAAAGCTGCCATGTGCTTTTGGTGACAAGTAATCTGAACCGCAGCCACTCATCACCTTTACAAGCACTATCAGCCAGAAACCTGAAAGCATAACCTGTCAGTGCACAAGGATTAGCTTCCTCCCTCCCCTCCCGGAGATAAGCACCGCCACAGACCCAGGTTTGCTGAGCCGCCTCCCACTGCCAGCATCTCCCCATCAGATGTACTGCCGCCGGCTGTGATCTCTCTGCATCCCGGACCCAAAGGCTGCAGCTTTGTCAGAGGCAACTCTGGACCTCGCGAGGATTCGATCGTGGTACCTGCAGCAGGAGGAGGTAACAGGACCGATTTGCACTTGGTCCAGAGGGTGCAATTCCCCTGCCAGACTGGGGAGCACAGCCAGGGCAGCCCCCAGCACGGCATGGCAACGGTCGTGCTGCTCTCCGTTAATCATTAAACTGGTTTAAGCAATTTTCTTGATCATAGAATCATTTAGGTTGGAAAAGACCTCTAGGATCATCAAGTCCAACCTCCAATAATAAGACACACAGAGTTAGGACATTTCTCCATTAGAAAATAGCAACTTCTGCCCTTTCCCCAGTCAATAATAAAGTCTGAAGGTATAAATTGCTGTCACAAAACTGGTCTGTGTTTGGGGAGGGGACACTGAAAATCCTTGGGGGGACACCAGGACAGCTGGTAGCTCTGTATAGCTGCAATTCAGCAATTCAAACAAATCCTCCAGGAAGGAAGGGACACTTGTCTGGTGTGCCATCATCCCAGAAATGCTCTCTGGTTTGAAATACATCATATTGGGATCATATTCAAAGTTTTTCTTACCCTCCACTCATTTCAGGCAAGCCCAGGGGCTACTTTAGCTCATTTTGCAATTCTAAAAGGTGACCCAAATACCCAAACAAAGGAAACCTTGAGAAAGATTCTGTAATTAAGTATCTGACCTTTTATTTTGTTCATTTACACTTCTGGCACTGACAATTCTTTGAAGATATTTACTTTTATGTAAAGACCAAACTTCATTAAAGCAATCAGAACAGAAGTCAATTAAATAATTTTACATCACTTAAGTTTCAGAAAATGTACAACACTTTCAGACATTATAGGCTTGACTGGTTGCAAAAGGAAATGGCACATGTTTGACATGGTTGAGAAATAACTTGGACAACCCGATGATTAGTTTTGCCAAAACCTGTTTTGTACTGGATGCCGTAACACGTGCCCAGGGATTACAGTATGCCCAAAGGCACCATGTGCATGTTATTATTCAACATGGAATTATTACTATCAATTTGGTCTCCAACGATGTCTCAAATATTCTACATAGAATTTATCACAGAAAGATCCAGGTAACTGTTTTGTAGGGGTGTGAGAAGCAGAGATGTGACTCGTGCTACTTCCCAGCGATGCCCTGGGCCAGCAGGACACTGCGCACATGGAAAACATCAAGCTTATGAATAATCCTATCAATTTCACGGGGACTACTTGAACACTTAAAATTGAACAGATGGCAGGTGTGCACTAGGCAGAGCCTGCGGTGTAACACAGCATCCCAGCACCATGAAACCACCTGGTTTCACACCTACTGAGGATCTATGAAGTCGTGATGATGGTCATACATTCAGTCCTCTCCAAAGTCCGTGTAATGTTTAAGGCAGCAAGAGAAATTTGCCTTTACTTTACTACTTTAGAAAGTGATATTTCCTTTAGAAATAGGTAGATGATATTAATAATTAATCAGTGCACAACTTATTTACATAAATGCAATGAAAGGCCAACCCAAATTTTGACAAACTGTATCTCAAAAGAATCGAGGAGTGTAACTGAAGCTTTATAATGACACGTTCCATATCATTCACATGTAACATACCATCTAGTGACAAAATGAAAAAGTGGGAATTTAGATAAAATCTGTATTCTTGAGGCCTGATGCTGGTCAAACTTCCCCTGGTGTGAGTGAGCTCTACTGAAGCCAACAAGTGAGCACCTCTGACGGGAGCTGTGAGTAAGATTAAAAACATGCTGCTGGTTCACACTAACAGGTCATTGTGGCTAAAGTATATTCTCGTATACAGAACTCTGGAACACTATTAACACCCATTTACAAAACACTACAGTGATGGGTATTGGCACATAAAAAACTCCTCTATATGAAAACATACACAAAATATATAAGAACTACCATTTTTTTCAGACTTTTAAAAATCTCTATATAGTTGCCTTTAAGGAGTTTTAACCCCCAGTATCACAAACAACAATATTTCTTTAACAATGTTCACCTAGATTTTACTGTGCTGACATTTGTAACACTGCCACAACCTAGACCACTTGGTGGATTACGCTTAACTGTACTGTACACAAGGTGATGAAGATCAATAGAAAACCACTAAGATTTTTGCACAAAAATGTGACTTGTTAAAATCCAGAGAAAGACTGAGTCACTTTATAGGCGGCAGCTACATGTAAGCTGTAAATGTTACCCGCAATAAAAACACATTTTGCCATAAAGCACATATTGTGGCATTAGCTGCTTCTGGCCTGGTACACAAAGCTCAATTTTCTTCTCAATGCAGAGGAATGGGTTTGGTTCACTTGACTCTCACAGAAGAAAGTGCACAAATATCTTACTCATTAAAGTGCTTTGCAGAACTGTCTCTTCTGCCTTCATTTCTACCCCGAGACCTCTCTATGCTGACAAGACTCTGCCCCTTTCTTGCGCAGTGATGTTCAGCTAATAAAACCTCTTATGCAAGTACAAGTAAAATTTCAAGACCATGTTAGAATAGTGTTGACATTGCAAAGTAGAAAGCTGGGTATAAAGCTGAGAAGTACAGGGTCCATCTTTTATTAGCCCACTGCATACCTATGGGACTGTACCCAACACCCTCATGGCTGAAGGAAAGACCCGTGCTCAGGGCCTGCAGCAGCCCCTGAAAGTCAAAACTTCTCCCCAGTGCTCAACCTGAGTGACTAAGAAGGTCAAAAGAGATTTCATGAAGGGAAAAAGTACTAGCTTTGCAAACTCTGTGGCCACATTCTCACCTCCACATAGGCATGGGAGAGGAGCACTTGTGTGCTTCTTCCCCCTTAGTCTGCCAGCCCCCTCCATTCCCATCCACAGGACCAAGCCCAGTCCCTTGGTCCCACCATCCTTCTCCCACATGGGAGACAAGTCAGAGACTGCTCCTTCTGGCTATGACACCTATCTCTACTGAAACACAACTTTGTGGGGCTTTCGATGCATCATTTCTTTCTTATCCCCTCCCAACTCTAACTCAACTACACCAGTGAAATGCTGCATTTACCAACTTATGCAAAAATAAGTCAGTGTTGGAACAATCATCCTTGGGATCCTCCCTCACCCCAAAATTTCTGACAGGGCTGTCACTGCAACTCACAAGGCAGCAACATCTATGTGAGCAGTCTAAGATGCACACGTAATAGTGCAACTTCAGCCCTCCAGATGAGTCCTGGGGCCTTGCTTTATTTCCATGTCTATTCAAAACAGGTTTGCTTCTCTTGTTAAAAGACTATTTTGATCAACGAAGTGGCAAGGGGAAGAAACAAGTGGCAAATTATCTCAACCCCGCCCAACACTTTTGAATTTCAACTTGGTAAACAAACTACTATATGTGAATTAAGGTGAATTAAATTTAAAAAGATTAAAAATGCACCAGGACTTGTTTATTTTATAGTTGCTGTGAGATCGTAACAGGTAGAGTCAGTAGACTAATCAGAATTAAAATATCTCTTGTGTATAATCAATATGCCCAACTCTACCAGTAGTATTACTCTAGTGTTCCTGACGCACAGAATACCTGAATTAAGTGTGCAGCTCTTGTGAAGAAACTATTTTACATCTTCTGCAGAAAGTCTTCTGCAGAATAACTCTATCCAAACAACATTGTGCTTACACATATTATTTATGCTATTTCATAAATTAAAATCCTGCCATAGGAAATTATTCAGCTACACTATATTTTTATTCTTTTATCTGGAATGTTACTAAGCCCACCTTTAGCAAATACGTCTTAAAACTTAAAATATGCACAAATATAAAAAACCTTTGCAAAATAGAAACATTTATTTAATTTTCTTCATACACTATAAATGTTCACAGATTCTAAAAATAAAACCCTAATTGCGTAAGATTAATTCAAGTATTTGATCCCATTTTTATTACACATGGTGCTGGGTACTAGGTTCAACGTTTCTAAGGTAGGGAATGCTGCCCGGGTGTAAAGCAACCCTAAAAGTAAGAATTCAAGCCAACTGTGTGCAGGTGGGAAAGCAGGAGTGACAATAAAGAAGCCAATACATTTTGCACCCTCATAGCCAGTAGCAATAATATATAAAATGTGTTTCAATCGTTTTGCTTCAAGAAAAAGGGCAGGGGATGCAAACCTTCAGAAATGGCTTTCAGTAAGATGGAACACGTTGTGTGAGGAAACGAGCCCAGTGCAGTAACGCAGCTGAGCGCCACTTTGGAGAACATCTGTGAAACAAGGCCAGCACAGAGAGATGGTCTTCTGCGGCTAAAAAGCCCCAGCACTGCCTGCAAAACAGAAGAGGCTGATCTTGTGATAGTGATCTTCCTAGTGACTTTGCTTTGGTTATGCCCAATAAATGCAGCAGCTTTCTCTACCTGTGGGCACAACTGCAACAAAGTGCAAGGTCAGCACCCAGGCTGTGCTGGCACAGGGACAACCTCCCTGGCTTACTCCCCACTCCAGCAAAAAATGTCAAGCAATGGGATGTTTGTAAGTGTAACAGCAAGTGTGGGCTTATGCTTTTGGGGGAAAGAGAGCCCTAAGTCCCTATTTTGAAAAGCCAGTCAATACCTACTTAAACCTATCTCCTATGTAGGACACCACATAAGCACAGGTTGGGTGTTAAACACCTATTCACACACTGTTCGGAATGACAAAACTGTTCCAAATAAGGGCCTCCAAACGTCCATTTTTTGGTTTCAGGAAGAAACCATTTTTCCCTTAAAATTATTTTGTTCCAGTCTGTGTCAAGAGTCCCTTTTTCTCATTTCAAGTACCGCACCTTCAGGGAAGGCTTCAAAGAGATGACAGCCTAATGGAGGGATCCTGCGGTGGGTGCGTTTGTAGGTAGGTCTGGAGACCCAAGCATTTTCAACAGCTGATGCTTTCAAGCATAAAAATATTGTGCGCTTAAAGAGGAGGCAAGATGGAAGGGGTGAGAATCCATCCCTCTCACCGCACAAGGAGATGTTCAAGATGGAGCCACTCTTTGCAATGATTCATTTGAAATTCCCTTTGTCCACTATGCTTTCCCCTTTTAGTCCCAGTCAAGTCATGGAAGGATGCTTAAAAATGTTTTCTTTCAAAAAATATTTTCTTGATTAATGAAGTAAAAAATAATGCAAAATACACCTTTCCACTGAAGGTCAATAATTGGAGAGTAAGAACTCCCCCCAGAGAAGATCAGCTAACACAATGTCAGACATCTTTACAAGGACAAAACCACATCTTATCCAACAAAAATAATTTAGTAACAAATGTCCAGTCTCAGTTTTGATAGCAATCTACATTCAAAATATTTTTCAACCCAAGAAAAGCCCACAAAGCAAATCCAAAGCTCATGAACGCAACAACTTCTTTCATCCTTACAGAATGAAAAATAAATGTATTTTTACCAAATAAATGCAGGGCAGCCCACAGGCAGAGCAGCTTTTTTCATGAAGCAAATGTTTCAAAGATAAGAATTTGAATTGTTGACACTTTCAAACTCATATCTCTGAAGACTTACAGCAGTGAGGACAGGGCAAGGAAAAAAAAAGTTATAGTATTTTTATGTAGCTGCATAAAATTCAATTTATCAAGGCAAGTAATCATGGCAGGTGAATAAAATACCGTTCATAGTTTCATTACCATGCTAAAGGCAGCCAAGTTGATTTTTGTACCTGTCATTTTCTTGACAATTTTGCAATGCTTCAGTAAGGCAATTAATATGAGGTGTTGGCTTATGCTCATTGCTAGTATTTCTCCTTAGATCCAGCAAGACACTGGTTGACTAAGGGTATTTGAAGGAAAAATGTGCTGGGATTCATCTACTCTGTACATACGAAGACAAACTGAAGGCAATATGATTATTCACGAGCAAAGGGTGCATTTAGCAGCACAAAACCTGTCCCCTCCTTTTCTTTCTTTTAGCCAGTGATATTTTGTGTTCAAAACTAGGCACAAATCCAAATGTTCAAATGCAAAAAGGGAAAGCAAAAATAACTTTTTTCCAATTAACTGAAGCCTCTATGTTGTACCTAGCAATACATACCAGTTCGTTTGTACTTGCAGCCAAATACTTAGTCCTATTTTCCTGCTGTCGGGTAGTTAATTTTGGCAGTTTCTCCCACAAACACCAGCTCCCAACTGTAGTGTATACTCAAGAGCAGCAGTGGCTGGATAACCCGATGTAACACAGGCGTACATCACCCTAGTGAGCCTCCACCCAGGTGACTATGGCTCTTTACTTGTTATCTCAAATAAATAAACTGAGAAATTCTCAGAGTAAATTTGCAAAAGGTTCCCTCCGACAGATATAGCAGATATTTGTATTTTCCCGATCAGTTAAACCTTTTAAATGGCTACCGTTACAGCAGCTTATGCATTTGTCACTCATGGCATTGCACAGCAGAGCTATTTGCTAGACTGCTATGGGATGGCGATCCAACAGACGTCATCTCCTTTTCTGATTAGCTACTCTATTATTGTACTTTTTGTCAGTATTGAAGACAAGAACAACCCCATACCATCTAGGATAGCCTTCTGTCTTCATCTGGTACAGTGCACCCTAATAAATACCTTGGGATGGTGCAGCGTTGTACACACTTGGTGAATTCGCCTAATTGTGGAATTCAATCTCTTTTGGAAGCCATTGCTTTTAGTCATCAAGAAAACACTAGCATTTTTAATTTCCTCCCCAATGGAGCATTTTTTAACATGAAGGCATTTTTAACTACACAGTAGGAAGGAGAACCAGACCAGAAGCAGGGCAGTGAGGTCATCAGAGAGCTGCTTTTCCCCCAGAAGGCTTTTAAATGATTAAATACATCAGCAGCTGAAAATTATTCCACATCAGAAGCATCATTGTCAGAAAGATGGTAATTACTTCCCTTCACCCGAATATACTCGATATACCTTCCTTCATCAGAATCTGACATACCACATGTACATAGCCTGTTTTCAAACAAAGATTCAATTTCCTCTAGTTTTTTCCCTTTAGTCTCAGGAAGGCAGCCGTAGATGAAAACCAGTCCCAAGGCAGCAAATCCTGCGTAGAGGAAAAAGGCTCCTGCAATATAAAACAATAAGCACAGATGGTTACGGAAGTTCCCATCCATTCTCTGCTCCGGAGCAGCGGCAGCAGGCTGCAGGTATCCAAGGAGCGCGTAAAAGCAAAGGTTGGAGCAGCATTGTTAAAGCAACGAGCTGTGGGGCTGTGGCTGTGGGAGAAGGATGCTTTGCTGCACCGCTTCACAATGGAGTAAGTTAAAAAAAGCAATTTCATTTCACATTTCACATGAAATTTCATTTCACGTCCTTTGTGGGCAAGTCGTTCTGCTGTTAAAATAAACAGCAATTAAGCAATTGCTTCCCCAATAAAACAAATCAGTTATGAAATGCAAGAACTTTCTTAGTTTATTTTAACAGCAGAGGACACACTAAGACAACTCTAAAATGAGAAACTCTAGCAAAATAGAAATAGCCAGGATTAAAGGAATGCTTGTGTCTCTTAGACCTAATTGTTATTTAGAAGTGCTCTGCAGAGACAATTAATAGTGAGAGCTCATTCCTCCTGCCACTCACTCTCGTGGGGCAGAGAAGGTACCAAAGGACCAACAAACATTTACCTGCCATGTTTCTAGACTGATGACTCAAAGGAATGACAAGTAGAGCTGAAAGGCTCTGCACTAGTAATAATGTGAAGGTCACATTAACTCCCTAGCAACTTAATGTAATTTAAATTACTTGTACTGGAGTGGCTGAGCAGTAATCTGAGAAACTCTCCACAGGCTCCAGCACACAGGACTTAACAGCCAGGAGTGGGGCAGTAGCATCTTACACAGCTATCTCTGCAAGGAACACCTGGTACTGACCTTGGATGCTATTACACACTGGAAGAATGCAGATGTCTCCTTAAGAGGGAATCAGCATATTTCACTAAGTCAAAAGTGGGGTTTTTCCAGCTTCTCTGTTTTAATCAACTGTCTAGGTTCTCAGTTAAGGACAGAAAGCAAAGTTTCTTATGAAAGCTGGATGAAACTCTATGATCTAGGCAGGTCATATCAGGGTCTCTAGTCTTACTAAGCCATGGTGGGTTGAGAACACTGCATTCACAGCTGACATTTCACAGCAAAAGCAACGGAGCGGCCCAGAGTCAGCAGAAAATCTATGTGCCAATGGTAATACTGCATGAATGGACACATAATGTTTCTTACCATAGTACGTCAGATATTCAGCTGTGTGTAGAAATGTCAGTGACACCAGCACATTGAAAACCCAGTTGACTCCAGAGGAACACGCGTTTCCTGTACTTCTAGCCCAAAGTGGGTAAATTTCAGAATTGACGGTCCAGGGCATAGGACCCATTCCTAACAATTAGGAAAAAAGATCAATCTCAGTTTAATGGCTGGACTCAAAAGTAAGTTTAACATGTGGCCTCACTATTTGACATTTTGTCTTAATTCTTTAACTTCTAAGCGAAAAACTGTTTGCTTACCAGGTGCAAAGAAAACCAAGTACAAAATAAGGCCCAGAAGTGCCGTCCAAGAGTATGGAGTGGGGCAGAAATTGTACGCCCAAAACAAGTCTTCCTTTTTGAATACTGTTTCATTTGAACACCTGAAAAATTACAAAAAACTTCATGTTAAAGAATTTTCAGGGAAATGGCTGACATCTCAATATAAACACGGCACATAGTATCTTTAATCCTTGTTAATTTATCAAAATCTTTAAGCCAAGTCCTACATTTAGAAATGTGCTTGTTCCCAAGCCTGATCTTAGATTGACTAACCAGCAGAACACTCCTAAATTTAAATACTTGCCTTGTATCTACAGATCTCCTTCAAATGCCTAGTCTTTACTCACAAGTGGCCATACCAGAGCCAGCGGGACCATTCATATGAATATCACGCAGCGCACAAAGAGCTGCAGCAGCAGGACCTTGAGCTAAACACACTGCACTCAAGGATTTAAGGTCAAATGGAAATGAATCCTTATATCACTGATGAACTAACTATATGCTGCACATTTTGGGCAGAATCAGTAATGCCCATGGAGTGTGCCAAGGTCAAGTGAAGTTAGAAGGAAGCGAGGCATATAGTTTCTTTTCTACACAGTGAAATAATTTAGAAGGTAGTATTTCTAATTAGACAGTGAAAATAAGAACCAGACGAGGTAAACTGCACCTGAGCTACTGAAAGAAAAAGTGTCTCTATTTCAAGGCGTATGTGGAAATTACACATTTTGAGGAATAGGTATAAAATCAGGTATTTCCATCTGACTGCCAACAATAGAATATATTTTAAAGGAATACTAGCAACTTTGATTTTTGTTACTTTTTTTTTTTAATTAGCATTTGTTTAAAGGGATAACAAGACAGAACTGTAACTAAAGAAACTTTTTAGCTGCAACCACCTCAACTGCTACACTTGAAAAACCACATTTCATATGCAAACAATGCTATTTACTTGAAGAGAAGAAATCACAGAGAGCTGAACATCTTTCTGGGTTACAATTTCCAGATCAGCTGAGCTGAGCATATGAAGGATATGACCCTCCTGACAGCAGGAAAACCAAAATGAAGATGCCTGCAATGGGTGATAACTGGGCAACGGGTGACAAGGTGGCAGAGCAACAGACACTAAAATGTTTCAGAGGACCTACCACCACTGCAGCTGACTTTCAAAAGCAAATTCCAACAAAACACTTCTCTATAGTTTCTGTTCAGAAATGCCCAAACAGTCCTAGGTTGAACAGGAATGTGCTAGGCACCCGTGGCCAACCCACCACCACTCCCAGGGCAGAAATCTTCCTTGTGTTGGCATGCAGGTGCCAGCATGACAACATTCAAAGCAGGATATCACCAGGAAGTCCCAAACTCTATCTCAGGGCAGCTGGAAATCCAAATACACTTAAAGCAGAGAGGTTAACCCAATAAACAGTGGAAAAAGCATGTCTGAAATCCCAGCCAAACCCTAAGGCTGCCTTCATGTCAGTGAGCCATAAGATTTACAGTTGCACCTTGCATTTGAGCAGCGCCTGACCAAGTGGAGCCAGCACTCCCTGGAGAAATGCCAAGCCCTTGATGAGCTGGCAAAGCGTTGGTGTCACTGTGCACCCTTCCACCTGCTGCCCTTTCTGCTCTCCCTTGCCAAGCTCCCCCAGAAAGTCAATCTCATCCAGCACATACAGATCACTTCCAGTCTTGAGGTGAAAACCACATAGAAAACAGGCAACTGAGCATCTGTCTCAAAGATATGTCCCTCATGCTGTCCTGCTTCGGACGGGACAGGGTTAACTCGGTGCAGCTATTCTATACCATGCTGATGTCCTGCCCTGAGGCTAGTTCGGGG
>VZZY01012151.1:106327-151501 GCA_013400335.1 Eurystomus gularis
TCTTTCTATGTCTGCAACCCGCGGCAGAGGGGAGGGGGTGGGGAGAAGCAGCACCGGTCATGCAGCAGCTACCGCGGAGCCCCTCCAGGGCTTTACTAAACCCCCAACACATGCCCAGATACAACGGACTCGTGGCCTCAGCCACTGCCTGGCCACTGGAGCATACCAGCAGCTTCTATGACTGAGACTTTTCACATTTTCTCAGCCAGAAGTACTGCTGCCATCCTTGTCCCTTCTTCATCTTGCTTCTAAGCAACAACCCAGGTTCCTTTATCTGTCACTTTGCTCTTTCATGGCTCAGCTTAGCATTTCTTTTCATGTTACAAGCACGAGACGCAGACGATTCCCTGTTATTGTCTACCCTGACACTTCCCTACCCCTCTACGTACTCCTCACCATGTGCAGGTCAAATCAGGTTTGAGCTATGTCCCAGGTACAAGACACACAGAAGACTGAACTGTGCTGGAGAACTATAGATATGTTTAAACCATCCATTCCTTACACATTAAGGAAATGGTGTTTATTAATTACTGAATAGCCAGTGATCCCACAGCCACGTCCCACTCAGCCCCATGTAGCTGCCCATTCTGCATCTGCACCACCACGAGATCACAGGATTGCTGTTTCACTCAATTTAACAACATCACTTTTGCTTCTTTCACTGTTACTCTAATTTCATTTGCAGGTGTTTGGTAATGAATAGAAGCTGATTAGCATTTTAAAACATCTTGGATGCTGAGATTGGTTTCTCCATTCCGCCCAGCCAGATCGGCAGCTCCTCATGTTTTCTCTTGAATGCTACTGTAAACAAAGAAGTGCTTGGTTTATTATCTTGCATCCATCTCCATCAGCGCAAACCAACCTGCTGATTCATACAGACACAACTGCCGGGAGGTCTGGATGTTTTCTTCCCATACCATCTTTCCCCAGATGTGTCCTACTTTTGACAGAGTGGAACACAAACTATACAAGGGGAAACCAGATGTCTACAAAGCCTCCTATGGCTGCAACCACTCATCTATTCTCTGCTGCCTGTCTGTAACCATTGCAAGAAAGCAGATTCAGTGCATCGGAACAGGAAAAATAGCACTGAAACTAGATTTAACAGAAACCTTGCATTAATAAACTGTGCTTTGCTTGCCCTACAGTAGTAAACCAGCATGATACACAGAGCAAAAGCAAAGATATCTGCATTAGCTGGCAACACTCCTTCAAGGCTGGAGACTTGGTCAAGCTCTGTTACTGTGCTAATTCTACTGCCGTACTACCATTTCTACAAGATTTATTATTTTACTGAAGAATATATTAATAATTACTCTATAATGTACTATCAGATAATTTTATCCTGCATGAAGGGAGCATCTATGACAGAAAGCAAACACTGAAACATGCAGAGGAAACTGCCCTGTAAATGGCTGTTGTGGCTTAACCCCAACTGGCACCTAAGCCCCACAAGAAGAAATTTAACTCTATCCCAGCCAAAACCAGCACGATGGCTTACAAGTGAAATGGTGCAGTCAAGTACCAGTGTAAAGAGTTTGTAAATACCAATACACTGGATAATAGTCATATCAGTATAAACAATGAAGACGCACCACAACATTTCCTCTGAAATTACTGCCAAAGTAAAAACATGATAGTGCTACACTGAAAATCTTTAGTGTGAATTTCTTTCATTGAACACATTCCACAGATAATTTAAGATGCATATCTGTTCTAATTAGGGAAAACCTGACCTTCCAACAATTGATACAAATGATTTAATTGACTGGAAATAAATGAGAAGAGCAGTAGATTTTTAAATTATGGGCATTATATGCTTGGTCTCATAATTAAAGAATCCATCCTTCATCAGATCTGGTCTGTAGTTCAGAACACCTAAAACTTTGCTCCCCAACTCCTTAAATTACCTTCCTATGGCACATAAAGGAGGTAAGAGAAGAAGAACTGGTGAGGGCGGTCTAAAATGTTATTGCTAATAAAAAGAGGATAAAACAGGATAAAACCATTTCCTTGATAATCAATCTAAATTATCCTAACAATAATCCTAATTTTGCTGTAGAGTAATTCTCAAGTGCAACACTGAAAACCACAGACAGGGAAATGGTGAGGCAGTACATAACACAGGCAAGTGAGTGCAGCACAAGACAGAGACCTGGCTGATATTCTCCTCAAATTTCCATTAATTTTCACTTTGCTGTAGAGTGAGGACTGTGTAACCCTAAATATATGGCTTTTGTGGGAATTAAATGTTTCATTCTCAACAGTTCGTATGTTTTTAATATGAGATGTGCTGACATCTCATTGTCTTCTAAGCTCTTCAAAGCATCTTAAATGGATTTAGATCAAAAGTCCTAAAAGGTCAAAATTCAAATCAAATCAGGCTAAGGAAATAAATTACTTCTAAAGAAAATCACTACTGTGATCATTCATCTCCTTAAAATGCTTGTTAGAGCAGGTATATTTCAAAATTACACATTCTGCTCTGAGATAAACTGTAACATCAGGTGCTGATGGTACAGGAAGATTTTAGACCTAATTCACAGTTCCACTAATCCCCTATTTCTTTGTTCCAAGAAGAGTAAAACTACTTAAAGGCTGCTTTTATGCCAGACTCTTATGTCTGGGTTATCAAGATGATGATAATCTACAATTTACTGATTTACGTCTCCGATGTAACACAAATATATTACATTTTAAAAAATCTCCCTTAAAGAGAATTTTAAAGTCTCTGGTGTAGAGTGCTGGCTCATGCCAATCCAACTGAACAATCTAAATTTATGCTAAGTGTACTGACTCATCTTTTCACCTGATGGCCTGGTCATGGAAAGGACAGAGGACCAAACAGACACAATTTAGAGTGAGAAAGGTTTTCTCAGTCCATAATTTGGACTAAGAAAGGTTCTTGTGGAAGATGCTTGGGAACAACTAAGATTATTTATACACAAGCAATAACTCATCCTGTGGAAGAATCTAGACCTTGACATTTGGGTTAGTTCTCACAACTTCAAGCCCCTCTTTTTCTGCTAAAGATATTTAGTTGTCTGAACAGACTCCCAACTATATTTACATTACTTAAAGGACAAAATTTAGCAAGGTATTGGATTAACTGTTTAATGATTTAGTAGTAGTCAGATGTGTAAATAAAGAAAACTTGGAAACCACCTCTATCCTGTCCATCAAGTGGCCTCTCTGATCCACCCATACACAGTCAAAATAGTTACATTAGTACAATTCATAGAAAATAGTGAAACCATAAGGTATAGTTTCACTATAAATCAGTATATTTTTTTAAGGAAAAATCTCTGCTCCTTTCAGTGCCCAATTTTTGCATATACGTACAGGAAGATGCTATCTGAAGTATTGTGCAAAGCATAACTCTTTTCCTGAAGGCAGATTAATTTATACCCAACTAACATCTAAATCAATACTTCCTAAAATTTCCCACAGTTCCGTAGCTACTGGCTTCTGTGCCTCAGAGAATATGCACTGTAGCTCCACACCTCTCTGGAGAAGTTGCATCTACCACTTTAACTTTGGGGTTTACACGAAGAAATAACTCGCCCATTAAACCAGATGTTGCTAAAAATATGCAGATGAAGCTTCTTATGCCAGATGACGGCAATTGAAAAAAACAGAAAAGAACAAACAGATGCAGCCTTCAAAAAATGTACCCATAAAATTTAATGGTATTCAGCTACACATTGCTTAACCTTCATTACATAAAAATACCAGCAGCATTTTGAGACACCCATTGAAGTCTTTTCTATAACTGGCAAAGAGTTTTTAAAATATTAGCATGCACTTCAAAAACTTGGAAAAATAGTTTTGTTCACAGCAAGAAAGCAAATTGCACCTCAGCAGATTGCTGATGCATTTGCACATGACTGAAAACCAGTCTTTATCATGCTGAGGCCCCCTGCTATAGGATCTATCCCTTATACCTATAGAGCTGTGGGTGATATCCTGCACAAAGAACAGAAACCAGGGCACGTCAATGGATAACAGCTACAGTAATTGCTGCTGTCCAACATGTTTTTAAAAAATCTTAAAGAGACAAAGCCAGTTCCTTTCTCAAAGCAACGCTTACCACGACAAGTAAGTTTAATAGCAGCTACTATGGGTAGAAAAACAAGAAGAATTTTCTAACAGGAAAATTATTCTCCTCAAGCTGAATGAGTAGCACTTCATCCTCTGCATATGGGAAATTGAAAGCACATATTCAAAGGTAAATTTAAAAAAGCCCCAAACCCAGAAGCTTGGTTGCTTTGCCCATTACAGAACCAAAGAGTTTAGCGATGCCTTCTTTATTGTTTGCTGTAGGGTAAGAACTGAATTTCTAACCAGATTTTATGTTTAAATCAGCATTTCTTACAGATCTGCTTGGAGGCAGCACATAACGTATATAGAAATAATGTCAGTTATTCACACTGAGCATCTCTTCCCTTACTGGCTGTTATGTTCTGATCCCTCTTTTATCTTCTTTCTTACAATAGAAACAGAGACTCTACAGACTGCTAAAATCTCCTAAAAATCAATCACAAGGAATAATTCACTATAGCTCATACACATTATTAAACTAAAAAATTACTTAATATTTCATTACCCAAGCAGAAGACCTGAAATAATTACTTTATAGAAATATCTACCTCTAAGACACAACATGTGATGCTTGCATAAGTGTACTCTTGCTGGGTAAAAAACTGGCTAGATGGTTGGGCCCAAAGAGTGGTAGTGAATGGAACGAAACCCAGTTGGTGGCCCCTCACAAGTGGTGTTCCCCAGGGCTCAGTAATGGGGCCTGTTCTCTTTAATATCTTTATCAACAATCTGGACATCAGGATCAAGGGCAGCCTCAGTAAGCCAGCATACGACACCAAGTTGGGTGGGAGTGTTGATCTGCTTGAGGGTAGAGAGGCTCTGAAGAGGTATCTGGACAGGCTAGATTGATAGGATGGGGCCAAATGCATGAGCTTCACCAAGGCCAAGTGCCAGGTCCTGCACTTGGGTCACAACAATCCCATGCAACGCTACAGGCTTGGGGAAGAGTGGCTGGAACTTTGCCTGGCAGAAAGGGACCTGGAGGTGTTGGTTGACAGCCAGCTGGACATGAGCCCGTGTGTGCCCAGGTGGCCAAGAAGGCCAACAGCAACCTGGCTTCTATCAGCAGTTGTGTGCACAGCAGGAGTACAGAAAGGGGTTGTCTCTCTGTACTCAGCACTGGTGAGGCTGCACCTCAAATGCTGTGTTCAGTTTTGGGCACCTCACTACAAGAAACATGCTGAGGTGGTGGAGTGGGTCCAAAAAAGGGCAATGAAGCTGGTGAACGATCTAGAGAACAAGTCTTCTGAGGCACAGCTGAGGGAATTGGGGTTGTGAAGCCTGAGGGGAGACCTTCTCGATCTCTACAACTACCGGAAAGGAGGTTATAGTGAGGTGGAGGTCAGTCTGTTCTCACAAGTAAAAAGCACTAGGAGAAGAGGAACCAGCCTCAAGTTGTGCCATGGGAGGTTTAGATTGGGTTTTAGGAAAAATTTATTCACAGAAAGGGTTGTCAACCACTGGAACAGGCTACCCAGGGAAGTGGTTGACTCACCATCCCTGTAGGTATTTAAAAGATGTCTAGATTTGGTGCTTAGGGACATGGTTTAGTGGTGGACATGGTAGTTTTAGGTTTGAGGTTGGACTTGACATTATTAAAAATCTTTTCCAGCCTAAATGATTCTATGATTCTCAGTCATGTCAGAACACACACACCCATGAGACTTAGTATGCTGAACAGATTTACCTCTGTTCCTGGCCACCTGGTCACAGATGAAGATTTTTTTTTTTTTTAACATTATTATTTATTTAGCTAAAAATCTTTAGAGAGTTTGAATTCAAACACTTGCATTTTCCCTAACTTAGAAATTTCAGCTTTGCAACTTCATCTGAATTTGCCCAATAAGCAGAGTGCTGGAGCTGTTATTCAATCTGAATAGACTACTAAATGATTGAACACAGGAGCAGTTTTTCCCCATGACAACTAGTTCTCCAATATTAATCACACCAGAAGGGTTCTTAGCTGTTTGCCATTCTGGATGTTTCAGTACTGCTGTAACCACCTATTACCGGATTCTGAAGGGTGGACAACACCGTCAAAGGAAGAAGTTCAGCTGTCTGACAGTGATAGTTATGACATTTGTTAGCTGTGGTTCTGAGCAAGCAGCTTTTGTGCAACTGGATAACTCTAATCTCCTGATGAAAGACATTCAGTTTTGGATTTGTTTCTGGACTGAAGGATCTCCTTTATATTGCTGTATCCTATTCCTGTCCTCTCAAAGGCCAGCCTGCTACTCCATTAGACTGCTTTTATCTTATACCGGTGCCTTCCAAGTGCTGCTGGCCACCTCCAGACTGCTGGCTACAACTTCCCACTCTGCTGTCACATCACAAGCATTTAAAGCTTAATTTTTCATCATATCTGCCCAGGAGGGGAGAGAGACAAATCTCTGCTACTACCAGAACACTGTCCAAAAACACTGTCCACCATCTTTTGCTCTCTCCTTACTGTGAGAAATGGACTCAAACCAGGAAAAGGCAGAATAACATTTATACCTAGTGTTAAAGCTCAGCCACATGAGATTTCACAACAGCTGACAGCACCCACTAGGTACCCATGTACACCAGTCCCAGCTACAGCACACTTGGAGCAGAAATAACCACATACTTGGTTTTTGTTACAGGACATACAATTACCTTAATCACAATACACATAGATTGACTGCTGCTTCTTCTCCAGCTTTTTCCTACTCTTGCAAAGTATCAGATGGTAATAAAAGTGTCAGGAAACATCTGATGTCTCTGCACTCTACAGTGTCCTGTTCTAGTCTGAATTCTGATCCTGACTGGACACACTTGGTTTACTCCAGTACAAATTAAAATTAACTAGTAATAATTAAATTGTATGATTTCATAATCATGATCGAATCATAAATAATTCAAATACTATATTAATAACGCATAAATTGTGAGAGGTCATACGACTATGAAAAATAATCATCTGTTCACTTAACAAACAACAAGCAGTCATACCCACAGAATTTTAATGGGCAGAATTCAAATTAAAACCTGCTCAAAATGCAAAATCTTAATTAGTTCTAAGCATATTCAGCTAAGATGCTTATCGCTATCCTTCACGCATTTCTACCTAAGATCATTTTAACTACTTTAATCGCTAGACAATAGGTCACAGTTTCAAAATATATTTTGCATTTCTTTTTAACATTGGATACTTTCAGGTACAAAATTAGCTGTTCATCTGAAGAAAAATAAAAAGAAGGAATATGGCTTATATGTTTCTCTTTTTTTGCCAAAAACTTCAAAATTTCCCCAATTTTCAATAAAACATTAAACAAGAGGCAAAAAGAAAGGAAGAGAAAGATCATAATTTTTTTGTTTTGCTTTTGTCAAATAAGATTTGCATTGTTTTCTGCCAATGCATTACTAAAAACACTTATTTATGTATTTAAAGAAATTTGGCATCTATAAAAATAGTTTAAATAAACCCCTCAAATGTCTAAATATATTACTGCACAAACTGAGTGGTCAGAGGTCCAATCTATATCCATTTGTATCCAAGTCTAAGACTATACTCAGCAAACAGCCAGCAGAAGAAAACATTCAGCTAAAGATTTCAGAGATTGAAATCATAGCTGTAAAAATCAGAAGCAGTATTCTTGAGTTAAGAAGCCATGACAAAAATGGGTTTATTATGTATACCTATATGGATTGAAACTGTAAAATTCAGTGACACCAACAGCAGCGAGCGTTAATTCTAAGACAGAGAATCAAATACCACTGTATACGATAAATAAACAAGAGTACAATCTGATAATTACTTCTGGGCAGATTCTTCATAAAACTGAGTAAATATTTTAAAGGTACTTTTTTTGTAAAGGCAGAGATTTAAAAAAAAACCCAACATATTCTGAAGAGCTTTTTCTCAGTTTAAAGTATGAGTCACTTATTAGTTTGATACATTGATATTTAGTTGCAGAAAAAAATTTCTCCAAAACATCAGAAAAAGCCTCACTGGAATGTGAATACCAGGTTAAACACAACTGGACGTCATACAAGGTTAAAGTTACAGCAAGGTAATGTTAAAGGAGAAGCAAAGCCCACATCTGCTAAATGTTTCCATGAGAAGACTCAAGAATATATTTTTGCAATTCCAGAGATCTTTCTGTGTATTTGCAAGCTAACAAAGAGTATGAAAAAGCAATAATGAAAAAGTGCACCGCGTAGGTAAGGCTCTGAAAGCAACAGCAGGCAATGTAAGATTTCTGCGTGTTTTCCACCTCTCAAGGACGTCCTCCAATTGTTTACAGACAACGTACATCTGTGTACTTTGAAGACCAAGCTATCCAGCAATTTTCCCTGCTTTTTCATTTGTAGAATACAAACCCTGATCTAAAAAAATTAAAAACAACCACACAGTATTTCACAAGCACTATTGAGTCGTTATTGAAATATACTCAGTATGCATATAAACCTTGGGTTTGTCCCTTTATTGACAGGCATGTCCTATTGCTAAAGTTTGTGCCTCTCAAGGTTGTGCATGCTGGTCCATGGAAATGTCACCTCTCATCACAAAACTTTCTTTGTTCATGTTCATTCAGAAGTTCATTTGTTCATGGATTGTCGCATCCAGAGGGTAGTGGTCAATAGCTCGATGTCCAGATGGAGATTGGTGACAAGTGGTGTCCCTCAGGTGTTCATACTGGGACTAGTGTTGTTAAGTATCTTCATCGATGACATAGACAATGGGATCAAGTGCACCCTCAGCAAGTTTGCAGATGATGCCGAGCTGAGTGGTGTGGTTGACACACTTGAGGAACAGAATGCCATCCAGAGAGACCTGGACAAGTTTGAGAAGCATGCCCATGTGAACCTCATGAGGTTCAACAAGGTGAACTGCAAGGTCCTGCATCTGGATCAGAGTAATCCCCAGTATCAAGACAGGCTGGGAGATGAAGGAATTGAGTGTAGCCCTGAAGAGAAGACTTGGGGATACTAGTGTACAAAAAAATCAGACATGAGCCAGCAATGTGCATTTGCAGCCCAGAAGGCCAGCCGTATCCTGGCTTGTATTAAAAGAAGCATGGCTAGCAGGTCAAGGGAGCTAATTCTGCCCCTCTACACAACCTCTGGTGGTGACACTACCTGGAGTATTGTGTCCACCTCTGGAGTCCTCAGCAGAGGAAAGACATGGTCCTGTTCAAGCAGATCCTGAGGAGGGTCACAAAAATGATCAGAGGGCTGGAACACCACTCCTATGACAAAAGGCACAAAAGGCTGAGACAGCTGGGATTGTTTTTCAGCCTGGAGAAGAGAAGGCTCTAAGGATGCCTTATTGTGTCCTTTCACAATTTAAAGGGGACTTATAAGAAAGATGGGGACAACGTTTTTAGTGGGGCCTGTTGCAACAAAACAAGGGGAGTTGGTTTGAAACTAAAACAGGGTAGATTCAGACTAGATATAAGGAAGGCATTTTTTACAGTGAGGGTGATTAAACACTGGCACAGGTTGCCCAGAGAGGTGGTAGATGCTCCATTCCAGGTCAGATTGGACTGAGCTCTGAGCAGCCTGATCTAGTTGAAGATGTCACTGCTCACTGCAGTGCGGTTGGACTAGATGATCTTTAAAGGTCCCTTCCAACCTAAACCACGCTATGATTCTATGTCTTTGAACAACATAACCCTAAATCTTTTACCTCGTTCGCTCCTCTTTTAAGACAGATTTTACTGTTTCTTGCAGCTGCAAAACCACTGATGTGCAGGGGAACTCCAATCACTTTATAAACACAGAGGTGGGCTCCAGTAGAGTGCCATTAGCAAGTCATGAAGCCCCCCAGACTCCAGTGCTGTATTTTAAAACGTCTAAGCCAATCCTCAGAAAAAGCAAGATCCAGTACAAGACAGAGAAATAATTTGGTCCTAATTCTCATACTGGAAAATTGAAATGCTGTAGTTTTTACTAATTCTTTTTTTCAAGTATCGTCAACTCTCAAAGAACTTCACCAAGGTGCAGATCAGCAAAGAATATTTAGAGATTTGGGCAAGTATTATGAGGGTGATACTGCTCAACACTTTGAAGCCTTTCTCATGATCAATAGATATTTCAGTACTACGAAGAAATATCAGAAAAGCATTGCATTCTACCAGATGGAGTGGAAAAAATGCCACAATGATAGAAGGCAAAGCCCACTGCTGCAACACCTAAAGCATCATGTATTCATATGCAGGTCCTATTTCTCTGAAAGAAGAAATTATTTGGCCACTTTTTTCTGACAGACAAACCTTGGTGGGATCTCAGTGACATGAGTTAACAGGAAGGTGGCTACCAGTTACCCTGGGGGGGGGGTCCCAGAGGTAACTTCTGCCTCACAAAGCTTTCCACCAAAAACCAGACAGATTTGGTCGCTCTCTATCACTCACAGGTGCTGCAGGCAGGCTTCATTCTGCTTGAGCTCTTTCAGGACAAAAACGCTCACAAATGTAGACCTCTCAAGTATTTTTGTTAAAGCCAGACTGGTATTTAGCATCCACAATAGACTAACTTATTAAATATTTCGGTTGTGTGCAAAGTCTCTCCATAGCTCCATGCTCCCAGTCTTTCCCAGGACTGGAGTGTTTCTGCTGCTCCCAGTGTTTTTGTGTGGAAGTTCTGGGTTATCCGTGCTCCAGCATGTTTTAAGAGCTTATGGACAGAGCACCAGGCTCCAATCAAATTACTGACAGAACCAGGGAATCAAATTGGAGAATTTCTAGCTTCTGTTTCCAGATCTAAAAGCATTTAGTCTTTCTGATTGTATCTCCTTGCAGCATGAAGACTTAGTAATTAAATTACTGAAACAAATTGGTCTGAAGATTATGATGTCAACTGCAGTAGTTTAGAATTTCATGCATGTTTACTATAATATAAACCTCTATCTAATATTTAATCTCATTTGTTTTTTTCACCTGATTTTACATTTGATGTACCTAATAATTAGCATTTCTAAATTTCTTTTGGTTACAACAGAAACATCAACCAGCTGCCTATTCACTGCAGAAGCACCAGTTCTCCCAATTCTCCCAGCAGACACCTCTTGCCTATGGCATATGAAGACAGAACACCTCAACAAATAATGGTGGAAAGGGCTGAGTGTAGGACTTAATGATAACAAGTATCAATATTTGAATATTAATTAAAGTATTGTTAACAGAACAGTGTGCAAGAATTGCTGGCATGATGTAACAAAGTCTATTCTATAAAGCACAGGCAAAGGCCAGCTGCAAACAAGGAAACCTAAGGAATAGCATCTTTTACTCCATCAGTCAAGGAACTCCAAGATAGCTCAAGGTCAAAATTTTAGACATCTGAAGTTGAGCAAAACAAACTCAGACTATTTATTCTTACTTGCATCTACAAATAACCTTTATGGACACTGGTGCTGTTCACTATGTGTCAGTAGTATTATCAAAGAAATGTCATCAGCATCTCAAAAGCATCATTTGAGTTACAATCACCAAGGGTAAGTCTAAGCCCATGGTCAAGAAAGACCAAAGACAAAGAAAGCAATGTTGTTGTTGTAACTCTGTATGAAAGTAACAGCAGAAACACTCACTGGAAGTTCAACCTCCAAATGAAATAGGTTCTTTTTCAGTGTTACAATCCTGGTTTTCAAACACTCCAGAAAACAATAAAGTAACAGAAAAAATGTATTCCTTTTAATTACCCCAAAGTTTTACATGTACAAAGATACTGGAAATAATACACTTTCATGTTGAAACCTGGTATATGAAGTCAGTAGAGAATGGGGAGAGCTTATAGTTCAATTTAGAAAAACAAAGTAAATCTTGCTCAAACCCCAAACTCAAATCACAGATGGCACCCGCTGACACAATTATAACAAGTTACCAGATGTGGCACTGGCTGGTGAGCATTACCGATTCCACTCACCACCCAAGTAACTGATCTGCCAAGCTCCAGCCCTGAAGCCCCCAGAAGGCTGCCTGCCCTACAAGCAGGGGGCCCGGCGGGCAGCCCGGGTCAGGCTCTGCTGCTGCAGGCACACTGCTGGGATTTTTAAAGCTAGTTCATTTATTTTCGGTAACACTTAAACCAACACAGCAGTCTCTGTGCCTCACAGAGTCTGCCAAACCGTCACTCTGCAGAAATGGTTTTCCATAGAGCTGTTAAAACCTTAAAAATCACAATCAGCCACATCTTTCAATGGGAAGTGAAGAGAGAACAAAGTATTTATCCTGTTGAAATTTCCACTGAAATAAAAAGGAAGGGGGGGGGACACCACTAAAAATAATTGTCTGAATTTGCTTTTTATGTTGAACCTGAGACAAAGAAACATAAGGACAAGGAGTTTAAAATACAGATCAATATTACATGTATTAGCATACCTTTCTTAGCACTTCCCTGCTCTATTTAATTCCTAGTTATTGATATATAGAGAGTTTATATTTTAATAGTTCTAACAATAACCTCTTAGCCAACTTAACCTTCCACCTGAAGTACTGAACTGTTATATTCAATTTTTGTAACAGCCATTTAGACACAAATATGACATTTTAACTACTGCCATTACAACCAAAATCTATCCAGACTAAAAATTTGAGATCTTGTTTTCACTGTTTTAGAAAAGTATTTTTATAAAGAAGCTTTTCCCTGATTCCAGTAGGTGGCAATAGCTCTGTCCTAAAAAGCTCAGAGAAACTGGTGCTTCAGAAGAACCGCATCCCTGCTCACACAGGCTGCACTGGGGAGGCTCTCAATTAAATCAACCAACAGAGCTATGCAAAGAATGATTCCTCTGCTGTCAGCCCTAAAATTCACTGAAAATCAGAATGTGATGACAGAAAATGGAGCCCCAAGGAGATTTAAATAATACTTTAAGACCACTTCTAACAAGATAATTCTTTCACACCTGATTTGTGAGAGTGAGCACTTAACATAGAGTGTCACTCTGCTTTGATTTGTGCATGCAGGTGCAATGTGTTTGCTAAATCTAAGGACTTTTATTAAACACAGAAACAATAAGTGGTTACACTGTCTCTGGTTTATGACATTTATAAACGTTGAGTACCAAAGTCTTCATTGTTACATGAAACTCAAAGTTTGGGATCTGGCAGTGGAAGAATTCAGCAGAAATCAAATTAATCATCTGTTTTCCATGGCCTCTGACAACTAAAAAGAACTTTACATAAATAAGTGGTTTTTAACAATAGTTATTTTACCAAGAAAATATGCTAAATGGGAACATACATCATCTGAATCACAGGTCTGAAAAACAAAATAATCATGCAGAATCTCAAACTCGTTTCCCATTACCATCTATTCAAAGCTAATGCGACAGCTGTGGAAAGCTACAGAAAAAAAAAGGAAGTCTATAAATCCTACAAGCAAGAAGAAATGCCCAAAGCACTGCTGTTCAGAAGTACAACCTGTCATCTAACAGACTGCCCATTTCCTAGCCTGTACTAACCGACGAGCTGAGTTAAAATAAGGTCATGACTTCAAATCAAATGAATCAATAATTCCAGCTCACCTTGTGCCAGTGAGGGATTGATGTTACTGCCTCAGTTCTCAAGGAAATGAGCCACACATGCAGACAGCACATACAATAATTTATATGAATTAAACTCATCAAACATACTGAATTATTCAACAGTCTTAATGCAGAAATGTGTTGATTTATTTTCCCTCAAGAAGAAAAAAATACTCTAAAAACTTCATTCTTTTCAGAAGTGAAGATATCACAATTTTGCTCTGTCAGATGATGTGATTATTGAAAAGTTACTTATTACAGAATAAAGGTGTGTAAGGTTTGGATTAGGGATGCTGTTAAAGGTACAAGGTGCTGTACAGATGGCTGGGTTCAACACTGCTGAATGTCCTTTATCAATAAAAATCCCCAAACACATGCATCTTTCAAAAACATTTTTAGCCTGCAAAACAGAGAAAATTTCAATTTAGTAAACCCATTTCAGAGTCTAAAAACCTAAAGGGATCTGCTGAGACAATTTTCACTGAGGATTTTTATTTAAAACCAAACTTCAGACTGCATAACTGAATACATGTGAAAAACAACTATCGGAAATATTCCCTCTCAGAAAAAAATATCCACATGCTCCCAACTATGAGTCAGTTCCCTTCGCTTTGGCTCCAAGGCAGAAGGGGAAATCCCCAGCTCTCTCCCAGCAGTAGCTCCCTGCATGCTCATGCTCCCTGGTGAAGCATCCTCCTCTGCCCCTTGCTCAGATTCCCTTGGCCAAGGAGAGTACCAGGGCCACGCTCTTCCCCTGCTGCAACACCACCCCAGGAGAACCCCTCTGGTAAGGCATGGAAGGCTTTCAATCTGTCCCTAAAAAGATGAGCAGCTGAAGAAGCTCATTAGCAGCAGGCTCATATGGGCAAGAAATTACTCTTTTCTCCAATGTACATTTCATAAGAGAGAGAGAGCTGGAGAAAAGCTGCAGGAATCATCCACATACTCTAAGCACACTGACAAGAGACTGCCAATTCTCTCCTGCATTTTTTCCCTTTCACTTTCCTATCTACCTCCTTTGTCATCTAGAAGCAAACATGCTTTTTAAATAGGAAATAAGTATTTTCCTTCTAGTCCCATCTCAGCTGACCAGAGAATGACTGAAATGAGCAGAAAGCTTGCTCCTTCAACAGGATGCAAATTCAAATTCTAAACACCTAAGCATCTTCTTTCTTGGACCCTTTTTAAGTGGTGAAGAGCACAGACTCGAGTATTTTTCCTTTTAAATAACACAGTTTTTCATGATACAAACCAGCATCTGGGAACGTTTTAGCTCAAGGGCCACTTTTGCTTTTCTATTCCAGTTACCTCAATGCTATAGCATCTGAAGTGGCTGCTACAACAAGTAACCCAAACAGCTGCCAGCATCTGTCTCTTCATCATCCTCTACCAGAACACCTTTTAAATAGTAACTCAGAGTAAGATCTAGAAGGAGTGTTCAGCAGCAAAGTGCAATACAAATGAATGGGTAGAGAATAAACATATCAATGATGTTTCTGACTAACCAGTCCTGCTTTAAAATCCTGTTTCATGCTAGGTGACTCTAACAAATTTTGTCTCCAGCATATAAACTAAACATTTCCAGAGTCACAATAAATTCTCTTCATAGCAGTACTCACTAGGAGTATATTTTGTCCTTCCTTTCAAGCATCCAGAATTTGCCACTGGTTGAGCAGACATAATGAGTTAAAGCTATTAATAGTAATATCTAAGTAATTACCCTAAATAAATGTAAATAGTTTCAGTTTAGATTATCATGTTGCTCTGCTCATTACTTCAGACCTACAATGCAGATACAATATACAAAGGACCTGAACTGTTCAGGCATTAAATTCAGACAAAAATAAAATAATAAAAAATGGTTTTTATTTATATGTCCTGACCGCGACACCCACCTTGAACATAAAAAAATAAATTAAGAAATTGTATGTTCTATTGAAGTTACAACTAAATTCCACCCTCAATTTAAATTAAATGTTTAATGAGATCTTATGGTTATCAGACCCACCACAAAATAATTTCCTTTTAAAAGAACTTAAAAACATGACGTCTCAAAGATTCGAGCAGAAAGAGTGGCTGAAAGGATCAGAACACTAATATTGCACTTACTTTGCTACCAACGCCTGCATCATCAGTATTATGACTGAGGAGACAATATTCTGCATCACTTCATCCTGCTATTCTTCCTATTTGCTCTTACCAGTTAGCAGAGACAGCATTAAAATATGCATATGAGATTTCTTAAGCTCCTTTTCTACCTCCCTAGCTCTCCAGAATCACACCAGTATATGCAACCATTAAACTGTGATTACACTGTCTAATATCCTCCTCCCAGAACAGACCTTGTGCCTTAGAATTTAGGCTGACAAAGACTGTAATCACTTTCAGATCTTTTTTCATTTCTGTTTTTGCACACCTCATTATGCCCTGGTTTGGGCTGGGATAGAGTTAATTTTCTTCCTAGTAGCTGGTACAGTCTTGTGTTTTGGATTTAGTGTGAGAATAATGTTGATAACACACTGATGTTTTAGTTGGCTAAGCAATGTTTATCCCGAGTCCAGGATTTTCCAGTTTCCTATGCTCTGCCAGTGAGGAGATGCACAAGAAGCTGGGAGGGAGCATGGCCAGGACAGCTGACCCAAACTAGCCAAAGGGATGTTCCATGTCACAGAACATCATGCTCGGTATGTAAACTGGGGGGAGCTGGCCAGGAGGGGTGGATCTATGTTCTGGTTCCTACTGAAATGATGAATATTTCAATTTAGTAAACATGTAGCATATTGTCCAGGAAGAAATTTCTCTAAGACTTCTGGTTATACTAGCACCTCTTCTGAGTGATGCCAATACACATGCAGATGTAAAAATTCTGTAGATCCTGCTACTTCCCTGAATCATTTACTCCCTCTACTACCCCTCTAGTTTGCAAATGAGAGAACCATAATCCTATGTATAATCTTCATCTATTGATCTGAAGTCTTAGTAAAAGAAATACTAGTTCCTCCTCTAATTGCTGCTGAATTAAGCAGCACTTCTACAAGCAGGCCCTTGTAGAAAGATTGCAAATCATCATTTCAGCAATAAAATCTTCTACCAATACTTCCCGCACAACAAAACAAGCAATGTCTACCCAGGACAGAGAAGTACTTCATTCCTGAAGGGCTGCTCTGGTCCTAGCCTTTCTGCAGGAACAGGGAAGGTCTGTATACCCATTCCCCATGACACACTAAAAAGATATTCTTGGGCTTTAAATGTGGGAATACACACATACATTTTTTTGGCATTTGTAAAGCAGTCACAGCAACTTTTACAAATGTACTTGTCACATTGCAAAAGCATCTTTATAAAGACAGTGACTAGCAAAACAAGTGTAATAAACATATTTCTGTCTGTCTTTATTTACAACCAGCAAAAGGAATTGGATATTTGTAGAAAAATCTAATGTTGCTACAAAGTATTCTAATAATTTTAACAGTCTCATCTGTGATGTATTAGACAACAAGCAGCACTATGAATGTAAAGCTCCCCAGAATACTCCCAAGGCTGTGACAGACACTGGCACGTCCTCCATTGGACATAAACCAGGCCGTGGTCTGAGAATTCCGATAATGAACTTCCATGTTGTTTTTTTTTAACCACTGGAATCTAGTTAGTGTCTAGGCTTGAATGCCGAGGTCGTTAGGCACATTCCTGCAGTGGAAACTCTCCTGAAGCTGGGAACCAGGGTTTGATTGCCTGCCTGAGCTGATTCCTCACATTGCCAGGTAATTTAAACCCGCTTTTCCTTAGAACAGGTTTCCAAGATACAGTTAAACTCCTCAACAAACTGACAGATATGAGCAACAGGCACACAGTGACACATAACAGCATTACCAAGCAACTGTAAACATGCCATTAATTTTACACAGAAGGAAGAAGCTCAGGAGAGCACTGGCCAGAGGAAAATTAAGAGCTTCCCAAATGCAGAGCTCTTCTTGCACTTGCCTTAGCATTGAACGCCCTTAGAGAAGGGAATGCTTCTTTATATTGACAAAAGCAGGATTCTCCATGAAGCATTAAACTCCCATAGCAGGGACATGTTCCTCTAACAAAGTTAATAAAAATGGCTGAAGAAAGCAAATCACTCAGCTCCTCTCCCTTTATAGATTTCTGTTCCCAATTGTCCTCCTTCAGGGATTGTGGAGACCTGCCAGCTAATTTGTGGACAGGATGGCTTCTAGGCTTGTCTCTGATCTGCAGATGATGTTATTATTTCTTCATAATTGTTTACTGTATAAAGTCAACATCTTTCTCTCCAGAGGGATATTGCTCAGAGCCACTCATGAGAGCCTTTTAGCTCACAGTTGTGAGCCTGCTGTGGTCCTGACAACATACTCATGTCAAGGTTAATGTCATGTCAAGGCACTATTTAGTAGCTCCTTCCTTTGCGCAGTTATTCTTTCAACTGTAAGAATATTAATGCAATTTAAAGTTACTTTTAGAGCATTCTTGGATGGCCTTCAGGGTTATTGCAATTACACGGACAGAAGCTTCAAGGTTTTTGAGAGTACTGTGGGTGTAATTGCAATTGTGGGGAAAAATGAGATTTCAGTTTGTGCTCTGAAAGCACAGAACTGAAAGCAATCACCTCCCATGACCTCTGTCATGCCACCTGAGCTTCATATTGGAACCTTCCCATTGCATACCCATCTGTAAAAGCAAGATAATGCTTTTTATCAACTTTGCGGGGATGTTATAATTTGATGTTCACGAAGAGAACAGAACTTCAAGCCTTTCTGTGCTACTGATAAATGCAAAACTTCCCTAAAACTTGGAGAACATAGTCTCAACAGAGAACCCTCAGACCAGGGAATAAGGAAGAAGACACAGCTATTCTTCTCTTATTACAAAGTGAGTAATTTAAGAATATTCTTGCTCAGTGTCTTGAAAACATTCTTTATATGTCCCTGGGCAGAGCTGGAGGCAGCAAAGTTTGCACGTCAACAGTTGTTTTGTTAACCAATGGCAGCAAAGCACTTGATTGTGCTGGTGCCCTGGACAAGACGCTTCACTCTGTTATTCCAGTAGCAGACAGGCTTATGTAACTGATTAAATCATAAAAAAATAAATCTCTATGCTTTGTCTTACAGGTATGACCTTCCAAGTGTACCCATTGTGTATTACCCATGCTGCTTCAAGGCCTGACTCTGATTTGGTCAGATTTATTCTTACACACTCTCCAGCCCCCAGGGCCACTGCTGGCCACTGAGTTCCTTATATTGAAAAGAACCAAAATGCCATATTCTTCTCGAAAAACATTCGATGCTCTGTCTCCCTAGGTTTCTATGACAACCACAGCAACACCAACAGCCTTGCTGGCAGCCCCAGGAGACTGAAATATCTGCTTTCTTCCCTCCTCTCCCCAGAACTTCTCAGTGTAGAACATATCATTACTGAATAAATATGATTAACAATAAACATAGAGATAGTGTCTAGTACACCAGGCTTGCACTGGGGAAACTTCTTGCAAATAAAAATGCATTACAGTATTTTATGGTAACAGTCAAAACATTGCCTGTTACATTAGCGTTACTGAAGTACCTTGGGACCAACTGTGAAGAACAGTGTAAGGCTATAAATATATAAACAGGCAGGCTTTCTATGTCAGCTTGCATGGCTGCAGAGAGCTTTAAAAAAAATACAACAAGGCCTTCTCTGTTGGTGTCTCTAAGCATCTCTCACCTTGCTGGTAGGTTACACACCAGGAATAGATAAGCCCCTGAGCGAATGTCAGGACAGTTGGGTTAAGATGACTGCAGAGCTATGGGGCTGCACACACATCCTATGATGTGGCTGTAGGCAGCCCTCCATGGCTGCCGCTCCCATCTTTCCAGCAGGAAAATCATAAACAAAATATGATGACAGCAGCAGTGAAATGCTCTGCATGATGCTGCCAATCCAAGCCCGGCAGAAGCTGTTTCTCTGAACCTTTTGCATCAGGCAGGATAGTCAGAGCTGCTGCTATTGCTAATGCTCAGGAAAAGTGAAGTCCAACAAATTCTCTCTCCTGAGTAAGATTAATTGCAAAATACAATGGCCATATGAGGCCCGTGTAACTCTGGAGGTTTTAAGCCATTTAAATTCATTCAGCAAATACGGGATGGCATGAAGCCATCAGAATTCACAGGAGTTACAAAGAGGCCACGTGATAATTATGGTTATCAGCTGTCCACAGATCAGAAAATCTTCTTTCAAATTATTAAACCAGTTTCTGATCATAAAAATGCCATGTATTTTTAAAATAACTGCCACTGTATGTCTAACTTGTGACGAAATACCTTTGTGAAACTAAGGGCTGCAATTTCAAGTATCAGCATGGGTGTAATTTCTTCACCGGTGCTGTTAATTTGTCTTGGGCTCTTGTTCTGCCTGTGCTGCTAAAAACACACAGATGACTCCTGCTGCTCTGAGACACAACTGGAGATGTAACTACACTGTTCTCACTGCAGCAATCTTCTTGCTTGGTGGGGAAACCCTATGGTTTAGTGGGACTGATTTTGCTGTAAAGCAGATGCAGGATTTGAGGAAGCAGAGCTGGGGTGGGGTACGTGAATATGATCCCCTGGAAACCAAAATCTCTATGGATTCCCTCTGGACCACTCTGCAGAAATACACAGATCTGTGAGGAGGTGGTGATATGCTTGCCTGTTCCACAGGGCTTGGAAAGCACAAAGGGTGCCACCTGACATTTTGAAGCTTCAAGGACTGGCTTTTAGGAAACTGCCTGAACACAGGCCTAGTGGAGGCGAGATTATAAAATAATAAAATAAACACTAGAAATGGGGATGAACATACAATCTTTGGAAAAAGAAATGTGTATATCTTATTGGTTTTCCATCTTAAGGCAGGACTATCACTCTATTGACTACCAGTGTAGCAAATTTTAAACAGTTTCATTTTCTCCTGAAAGATTTTGAACAGGGTCCTTATGCTACAGAATTATTTCACAATATGGAAATACTGCATTTTGAAATATGGAAAAGAAATATTTCTTCTTTCCTGTCTAATTTGCTCCAGTATGCTGTACAGCAAGGAGAGCTATGTGAGAGTGAACCATGAATACAAAAGGATTACTGATGCCCACGTTTACTACACGTTATACAATTACACTGCCTAATAAGTTTTTATTTTTATCTATCAACTATTCATAATAAGAAGTTCATGTTTCCATTTATGTCTTCCTGTGTGTTAGTAGAATTTTGCTAACTACAGACATGCTACTTAAAGCTACACCACATATGAAATGAATGTTGACTTGGAATACAAAGAGCGATCTGTTACCTTACAAATATGAGTACGAGAGTTCAAGTGCTGCAGAGAACATCAGGATCTTAGGTAATATGCAAGGTATGCTGAATAATGCACCATTGAAGATAGTCACAAAACACGCAAGACGGATGAGATTTTGCAGTTTTCACAGTTATTTAATAATAAACATTAATAGCCCCAGAATTATGTCAGTGCTTTTAAATTAGGATTACAGAGAATATAAAATACCTCTTCTGCATTTGGAATGAACTACTGGGCGTAATATTCTAATAGTACTGAAATCAAAAGAGGGGCAATTTTAAGAGTAATTTTAATGATTCTACAATTAGTAGATAGTTTAATATCTTCCAACCTCTGTCTAATATGACTCATTCCCACTGAGGCATTTGGTTTTAACTTCTGAGAAAGACACATAAAAGTTAAAAAAAAAAAAAGCATATATATACAAAGCCCAAACCACCCCATGAATCTTTGCCTATTTTCCATGTATCTTTATGGTGTGTAGATGGCATAGATGTGTTATGGCAAGGAGTCTTTATCAGCAGTAATTTCACATTTTATCAGCAGTAATTATATAATTCCCTTGTGGCACTGAACCATTCTGAACTCTAATCTAGTCATTATTAAAGTATTGATAAAGCCTTTATAGGATGTTGTTCCAACTCATAAAGCAATTCCTTAAGAGCAGTTAATACTTTAAAAAACTTGAAGACTGCTGTCTGCTGTTTGACACAGGGAATCTTTGTACTGCTTAAGAAAAAGAGGTGTGATGTATTTTGCAGTTGCACTGGGACTTTTCTAGTAACGTACACATTTTTACACCCCCAAGTGCAACATATGGTATGACATCGCTTTTAAGCACAGGAACACAGAACCTGTGCCACAAACTATGCTTTTGACAATTTGAACTTTGCAGATTTTTATAAAAAAAATAAAAAATATATATATATACACACCTTTTTATCTAAAAGATTATTCAGCTGAGCAACTCAGGGTTTTTTTTAATAGGCCAATATTAGAAGTGTGATTTAATTAAAGCCTTCCAAAAGAAAATTAATTTAAAGGGCTTTAAGTGTATATCTAGGGAATGTGCCACCTCAAAAGAATGAAGACATCAGGGAAAAATAATTTTCTTAATTGCTATTGTACTTCTGCCATACATTTTAAGTTGCTAACTATGCTGAACTGGCTCCACACGTCAGGGTCAATGCTTTTATTGAGAGCAGTTGTTAGCATGTAATCGCCTACTTTTGACAATGCCAAGTTATTTTTTTTTTCTTCCAGAACATCCTAAGAGTAGTATTTTATGTAAAAGCAGAAATGTTCTCAATAGCATAAAATACACCACTAGTAGAACACAAGACCAGAAAATCCTGAAAAGTGACATACCTGCCCCAAGCTGCTTTCATTGTAGAATCTTTATCAACAGGAATGCACGAGGAGTCAATAACACTTGATTTATTCAATTTGTAGCAGAGACCACAGTCTGGATCTAACATACATCCATTACAATAACTGGAAGAGAAAGAAATAAACACTTAAGCAACACTTCATTCATTTGTACATGTCAAAAACAACAACATCTCCTAATCAGTCTTGGGATGCACACAGGCCAGTTGTCAGTGTTGGAGACAAGATAACAGAAACTGCCCCAAAATTCACATGGATTGCTTTTGCCACCTTCTGTACCACATTTTGGTGGCCCAGTTGCAAATCACCCCGTGACATCTGATCCGGTTGTAGCAGAATTCACTCATGGAATAAATTTTAATTAAAAAAAGACAGATTGGGGTTGAAGAGAAAGAATCATACATTGTACCTAACAACCACACTAGGATTTGGGCACATATGGATGTGGGAGGCAGCCTGAGATGACAATACCATGAGTCTCTATGTGGGAACTCAGCGCCTGAGTTCCCACTACAGTTGATGGACAGAGTCAGCATGTCAATGGAGCCAATTCACATACAGGCATCTAGTGCCCAAAAATACCCTGCCTGCCCTTCACCTGTCACTGCAGAGTGTGCAGTGCTCTTGCAGATCGTTCCCGTGCATCACACTTGCCAGCTCCATACAGATATCTCTGATTTCCCTGGGAGTCTCGAAGAGCAAGAGATGCTTACATTTAGGCAAAGTTTCCTCAAAGCAAGGTATTCAAGTGACTAGACAGTAACACTGTTCTCCAGACTCCACTGGTTTCACTGAGCACATCCCCACTTACTACTGGGAGCCTAGAAGCCAAGTGCCCTACAGATACTTCACTTCGGTGTCAGTCTAAAAAGTGCCCCTGAGAGTAAACTGCCTTGGATTTGGGCATGTGAGCTATGAAGGCATTCCAAAAGCCTTCACAGTGTGCAAGTTACCTGAAAGCTTCTGGCACAAGCTTCCCTGGATCTTGCAAATGCTCAAGACCATTGTTACTACGATTAAATTACCCAGATGTTTATCTTCCCCGGAAGCCATCTCAGATTCAGAGAAACATTCTCATCAGTAAAGCCCCTAATATATTATAAGGGATAACTCTTGGAGTTAAAAATAGGAGAATGAGAAACTGTAAAATATGGAGTAAGTCTGGAAATTCAGAATTAAAATTAAACTTTGAAATGTAACATTTGGAAATGTATCATTAAGGTGACCAAAATAGCTTCAACATATAACCCTGTAACAACAAAACCAATGAAAGAATCCCGAGTGTGTATCTTTATCGTAACAATGACTTAAAGAAGAACAAATCTGCTTATTATTATGAGAAAAAGTAAAAGTAACTGTATAATAAAGCCACAAGAAACTAAGTCAGTAAAACAGATTATATGGATTTTAAAAGTCTGAAAGTACATGTCTAAAAATCTAGTAATTCACCTTTTTTACTATGGTGTTCCTAAAAGAGTTATAATAAGGTCAATTTGTATGGTATTTGGCAAAAAAAAGAGGGCTGGGAAAGTGTCAAAAACAATGTATTCATTTGCATTTTCTTACTTCTCCCAAGTTTCAGAAATTCGTGCTCTTTATTACTGTGTGATTTCTAAATTATCAAATTATTGCAGAATTTCCACACTGTCTACTTTTTAGAACATGAATCTATTTTAAGTACACCATCCTCTTGTGTAACGGATAGGTCAAATTTAGGTTTGAAAAGGTTTGGGTTTTTTTCTTATATTAGGGAAGCTGCATTAAATCAGCTCTTAATAGAGAGATAAACTGCAGAAAATACTTTTGCAATAGAGATGAAACAAAACTTTCAGGCAGAAGTCAATCATCTAGCCGTAGTAAATATTTAGTCTCTTGCAAAGATAAATCAGAAAATCGTAACTCTGCAGTTATCAATTGTAGTGGGTCTGGCTGAGCTGGTTTTCCACATAGCAGCAGTGTTTTGTGCTGGGAGCTAGAAGGGTACTGATAACATACCTGTGTTGTGACTGCTGCTGAGCAAGGATCCCAGCATTCACCCCTCCAGTGGGATGGGGTGGGCAAGATCTTGGGAGGGGACACAACCAGGACAGCTGACCCAAACTGACCAAAGGGATATTCCATACCATATGACGTCAGCTCAGCTATAAAGCTAGGGAGAAGGAGGAGGAGGGGGGGGCCGTGCCGTTGTCCTCCAGAGCAACCGCTACGCGTCTTGGAGCCCTGCTTCCCAGGAAGTGGCCAAACATCGCCTGCTGATGGGAAGTAGAGAATAAAACTTTGTTTGCTTTGCTTCCGCGCACGGATTTGCTTGGCTTTGCTTCTATTATTATTATTAAACTGCTTTTTGTTTTCTCATCTTATATTCCTCCCCTTTCTTTTTGCTCTGCTGAGGAGGGAGAGGGGAAGGNGGACAATTCCAATATTACATTAGTGAGACTTAGCTACATTTCACTAATCCATATTAGGACAGCAAAGGGCAGCAACCAAAACAGTTGACAGGAACAGGAGACTGTGGATGAATAAAAACATTTTTATAAACCGCAAGTGTGTTTAAGTATGTGATAATAATATTAAAAATACCTTAAAAAAATATAGCATCTTCTAGTGAAAAGAATCCTATGCTATCAAACAGGATGCTGATATATGGTTTTAAATTGTAGAACATCCTCCATTCAAATTACGTTGTATATCAAAGTACCTGTTAACAACATGAATTTCTAAAAAGACCCAGGGTTCTAGCACATCCAGCATGGCATCCTGGCATAGAAAGCTGCCATTTCCAAATACTACATGTTATCAAGAGCAGCAGTGGATTTTTAAGCCAATTTATAAGTGCAATTTATATCCAATGTGAACACCATGTGCAAAATTTAACACATCAAAGCGGTCTTTAGCCAACAATTCTCTTTGGAAAACTTCAGGATTCAAGGTTGCTCTAAATTTATTCTTTTTAGGTTTTACTTCAAGCAGATATATAGTTAAATGCCCAACACCAGCCAGAACATCAGCTTGACACAGGAATGCAGAAGAATGACAATTAGACACAGTGATGAGTGTCATCTTTGTAGTGTTGCCAGCAGAGGACAGGCTGGGGACTGGTTGCCTCATAATTTCCCTCAATGTCCTCATAAACATTGATGCATGAGATGAATGACAGAAGTGGACTGTGCATTGTCTGTTCTATCCTACAGGCCTTGCTCTGTGGATAAATCCACAGAAAGTTGTATGGTGTTGGGTATCAGCAACCAGTAAACTGGCATGCAGAAGGTATCTTACGTATCCCTCCCTCCCCATCCAGCAGTCCAGAAAAAAAACTCAAGACGTGATTGACTCCAGTGTCTGCCTACAGGGCTGGTAATTCCACTGTTCCTTGGGCTTTATTGGGTATGCACAACTTGTCTTCCAGCTGGTATTCAACATAATAAAGGCTGTTAGATTTCATGTCACACCAAATGTCAGAGGTTACAGTTACTCATAACAGTTTAAATAATGTAAAATTACTATTTTCCACAGCTTTGTTATTTTCCACAGCTTTTCTGAAGCTTGTCCTTCAGGTTGAAAAGTTAAATAACAAATATTTTTAAATCCTTTACCTTTCGGTTAGGATTTTCTGTCATTAGCTATGCAGTGAGTTCATGCAAGCAGGCTTTGACTTTAGGTTTTAGAGACAAGATCAATTTACGTCAGAGGAAACCCAGAAATTCAATATACAAGATTTAAAGCCCTTTCAAACCTAACTCCCAGCACACTTAGGGTAGGTGGTTGCTGTTCAGACCATCTAGCATTCTTCTGTGCCCTGTTTTATCACTGCTATAAAATTTTTATGTTGACTTTGATGAGATAGACAGTCATCACTTTTTCCAAGATGAAGATCAATGTTTTTTTCCTCCAAAATTCCAACATATACATATTACAATTGTTTCATAACACAGTAAAAAAACCTGTATCAGTTAATAAAGACTAATGATCACTGAAGATGTAGCAAGAAATAAGCAAGGAAGATTTTTTTTTAAAGAAGCAATTTAAAAACAACCCAAAAAAATCATGTGCTAAGGCTGTTTACATTTCTCTCTCAAGCAATGGAAATAAAATATATAGTACTTTGTGGCTTATGTTCTTCTTCACTCTAGCCCCATTACTATTTGCTAAACAAAAATATTTAAACAATTTGAAATCCTGCACATATTCTTACATACGAGCTCATAGTGATGTAAATAATTAGGACATCAGTATATCGGGAAAATAAATGCACAGTACATATTGACATGTGACTATCTACTACAGATCTCCTTGCTGCTCTCAAGCGTATCTTCTTATCAGCCCTACCCAGATATACCAAAATATATCAGAGTATAGATCTATAAAAATATTGATACTTTTTCAAATCTACAGCACAGATCAGTTGTGACCTTGAACACGCTATACCAGAACACTCCAGGACGTCTATGTAGGAAAGGAAATTTGCATCCAATTATAAATGGGAAATGTGTTTCCTGTAATTTATCACGGAATATTCATATCCGTGCCAAGGTTATGAGCTAGTGTCTTGGAAACAGGCTCCTCCTTGAAGAGCCAGTTCAAAATTCCCAGGCAGGATGGTTCTCCATCAGACTGACAACTCTTCAAGATTGAAATACCTGAGAGAGATGATTTGATTTTGATGAAAACAGGCAGCATTACAGCAGAAAGGTTTTACCCAGGCAACCCAGCAAGAAGGCAAGCGCCTAGACTTCAGATGCTTCAGCCTACGTAGCAGAATAACAACCAGGAATGTGAGGCTCCAGAAGTCCAAATATGCCCAGCTTCTTTGCAGCTCAGTGGCATGAAGTCTACAGAACAAAAGTTTTAGTAGCCTGGCCCCTCTGATTATTGGGAACTGCAATGGAATGGGATTTCAGGGCTCCTATACTTCACTGTCAGAGCATGTTTACTGAGAAGTTGATGGATCATTAGGAGACTAGATATCCCCAAAACTGCAATTGCCCACTCAGATTCTGCCAACACTGTCAAGACTTCCATGCTTTTATGTTATCTTCACCTGACCAAATGGGAATATCTGACATCTAGAAAGCCTAACTTCAGAGTCCCTTGCTAGCAATTTCTTGTCAGCCTAAACATCTCCAGCTTTCAGGACACTCTGCTCCGGAGCAGCTTGCCCAGTGAATGGTTTCAGAGGTTACAGGCTGATCCCAAAGATCACAATGCCTTCCTCCTTCACAGAGAACTTAACGTACATAGAATTATTAACTGGCTAGCTGTGAACATTTTTCTTGATACCAAAATTACTGTTTTCTTTCTTCCTAATAGAGTAGTTTACCAGCCTCTAGAACAGTCTCTAAAAATACTCAGTAAAACCTGTGACCTGCTAAAGTGACCCCCCGGATGCCAATGAAAGGTTTAGAATTGCTTCTTCCCCTGCTTTTCCCCCACTGCTTAGAATACTCTATATGTACATTTGGTTTGTGATTATTTGTAAAATGACCTTGTAAGTAATGACTTTCCTACAATTCTCAGGAGCCTCTTAATTTCAGCTGCAAATTGTACCTTGCCACTTTTTGTGGAGTGATTTAGCAGTAAAAGACCTTTGCCCAGTGACCTTGCCCTGCAAGAGCCATTTCTCTTTTTGTCAGATTATTTTGTCTTTTCTGAATTGTTCATTTCAAAACATTTAAGCATTTTTCACTTTGGGCATGTTTTAAGAAAATTTCAATTCTGCCTTCTATATCCTGTTACCCAATTATATAACTTCACTAATACGTTCCTATCATCCAGTTATGGAATTATTAACTGAGCTTGATAATACATTGTGGACTATGTAGTTCTTTTGCTCTTTTCCAGAATGTAATGCCTGATTTCATAATATCCTACTACATGGGTAGCAAGAACAGCCTTCCAGAGTAACAAAATGCCCACAAATGTGGACGTTTCTGGGGGATGGGCCATTTCCACTTGTTTTGGATCCATCACTGTCACTGAACACATGCTGTGCAATCAGCCCTTGCATGGGAAAAAGTAGCTATACATGAAAATCTGCAACACACAAGAGGTTTTGCTCATGCCCTGTTTCCTGCACAGAATAAATCCCATTGTGGTGAGCCTGTTGAACCCACTGCTCCTACTCTGCATGAGGCATGTATTCATATTGCTGAACAAGGCTTTCCTCATAGAACTGTAAGAACAATAAAAACCATCTCAGGCAGGAAAAGCTCAATGCAGGGACAAGAGAATCTTGCTGTATCTACAGAGGATTAGCACATACCACCCAAAGAGAACATAAGCTGCACACCACTGCAGGCTGGAAGCGAATGTCACTTTGATTGTGCTGCTTTCTACTCTTTCCAGCTTGCTGTTTGCCATACTGTAGACATGATCTAGGCTAGGCTGATCTTTCATCCTAGCTGGTACGCCCTAAGGTTTACTCTTTGCTCTCAAGATCAGCTATGCACACAATCCTCTACCTCTCTTAGCACGCACTGTGGTTGCTTTCCAGCTCTTTATAGAAAACCAACAGACAAATTAAAGCTTTCCTTGTTTCTGTGCTTGTATCCTCTTGTCTACAATCACAGAATGCCTCGTCCTCCAACCTCATCTGAAAGAAAACAACCGTGATAGCTGAGCTGAGTATCACCCACCAGTGCACACCCTCCCAACTGGGCTCAATAAGGGACACAGGCAACTGACGAATCCAAACAAGAAAAACAGCCCAGATACTCAACAAAAATATAAGGACTTCTGGACAAATATTGCAGTAGATTTATCAGCTCTGTTGACACCTGAGGACATCAGTGCATTTAGCTTTCAGTCAGTTACAGAATTAAAGAGCTTAGTCTTTTTCTGTAAATGGCTTCCTTCATTTTTATACACAACCTCATCTCAGTTACTAGGACCTTGTAAATGCCTAGTACTTGTGTCTGAGGTCTTGTGCTGGTTGCACATGCTTCACTGCACCTCAGGCATGAAATCAAGCACTTCCTTATACTTCTGATGATTCCTGTGTTGCTTCCAAAAGCTAACGATTAAATTCTGATTAAATATCACTGGCCAAGAATATAACAGATTATTTAAGTAGTTAAAATGTGTGGCAACTGCACGATACCATTTCAAGTTGTTGTGTCTGGGACATAGCAAATGCAATATTTAACAAAGAATGAGGAAAAATGCACTTGGACTTCAAGAGCACTTTCCTGCTATTATAGAAGACCAAACAATTAAGTTTATTTGCTGAGGTCTCCTGGCGGTCTGTTAGGTAACACATTTATACAATCAGTGATGTCCATATGGAAATGCTACCATTTATAATCATGGTACTCATACCCTACCTGCAGTTCTGTAATTTACCACACAGCTAGTCCAACAGATCTACATAACAGTTACATTCAAGTATGATCAAACCTTCCTCATCTTTAAATCAGGCTCCTGCTGCATCTAGTCCACTAAGACTGTTCTTCAGTGACTCCTTCCCAGGTAAGTTCCAGAGAAGTACTGAATCCTTATTATTCTTCATATGCCAGCCACATATAAATTTTTTAGCTCTCTTCAAAGTTTCCTTATAGAATCATCAAGGTTGGAAAAGACCTGCAAGATCATCGAGTCCAACCATCAACCCAACACTACCATGACCACTAGACCATGCCCTGAAGTGCCATGTCTACACAGTTTTTGAACACCTCCAGGGATGGTGACTTCACCACTTCCCTTGGCAGCCTGTTCCAGTGCCTAACCAGTCTCTCAGTAAAGAAATTTTTCCTAAGATCCAACCTAAACCTCCCCTGGCACAACTTAAGGCCATTTCCTCTCATCCTATCCCTTGTTACTTAGGAGAAGAGATCAACACCCACCTCTGTACAACCTCCTTTCAACCCCCTTTTCCAAAGACTCAGATACCATAACTAAGCAACACAACTTAACATACACTCACAGCCACTGTTTTCAGCTTCTTGGTGTTTGCTACTTTTGCTTTAGACCTGAATAGGACCCTGATGGTTCATCCATTTTCCTTACCTATCATTGTCCTGTAAAGGAAACTACTCTCTATGAACCTTGCTTTCCTTAAGTCCTTAGATCATCATGGCTACACCACTACTACTATAAGCACCTTGACAGCAGACTGCGCTGGAATGCTGACACCTCATGAAAAGTGTCCTGATCTACTCGCACATAGGTATTCATTTCAATCATGTCTTTGGTGATAATTTTTTTCTGAATTTATACAGCACCCAGCACAATAGTTTCCTGATTTATGTCTGGGACTGAGAAACACGTAGAACAAGTAACAGAAACAACTGACTTACATGTACCTTTATTTTGAGTGTAATGGCACAATTCTCCATATAATTGTGTTGCTTCTAAAATTACTCTTCCACAGAGACCCTACACATAGATACTATACTCCTAGTTTCTGGGCAGAGCAGATACAAGCCTTGTTCAAACTTGATTACAATTATCCTTGTGTGACTAAAATCTGCAGATCGTGTGAAGTGTAAGACCAGCACTTTGGAAGATTTTACAAAATAACTCCCTAAGCATTGTTGGATTTTGTTCAACAGTGAAGTCTTTGAAGTATTAGCAGAGATGTGAAGTATTAATAGGTTACTATATGAATATCACTTTGTTCCCTCAGTAATGCAGAGTCTGATTCAAAGACAAATTAAGTGGAAATTGTAACAACAGTTACAGGGTTTGCATTACATTCACAGGCATTATAGTTCATAAATAACTTAAAGTCACTTTTCGGATATTTGTGTTTAAATTGATGGGAGTTTTTCCTCATTCACATTAAAGATGCTTACTACATGCAATTGATGTATTCCTTTTTATGTCTTATGGTTTTAAATTAAATTACAAGTTTTGATTGATAGGAGCAACATGTCAGCAAATGGAAAATTATTACCTAGTGATAAATCCTTGCATTATCTACTTAGTGTATTTCAATATATTGTCAAGGTCATTTTACAGTTCTACAACAAACAGTCTATCAGAATTTTAATTACCTTTTATAAGAGCTGGAAAAAGTATTCTCAAACATGTTTATCTCTTTGCGTATTCATGGTCTTCTGACCTTAATAGTAGAAACACATTACTATATTTATTATTGCAATTCCAAGTTACTGGAATGACCAGTAGCTTAATCACTTTGGCATTAAAAACATAACATGATAATCGTACTTCAAATGACACAGTGACAGTATGAAGAATACTGATGTCTAGCTTGCAGATAAGTCAGATTGTCAATGAGTTAACTCAATAAAATATAATACGATAGCTAGTATACTGACAACTTGTATCCTAAGGCTGTTAAATACAAAAAAACCTGTTTCAGTTACTACTTTACCTGAGTTTTTCAGAACTGATCACAATGTACTGTTGCTAAATTCATAAAGAAAAAATATATTTCTGCCTATTAGCGATCTCATAAGACTGCTGTGTAAGAGTACTAAACACTGGTGCCTTCGTACCAGTGGTGTGTATTTGTACAATGAGCTTAGGAACATTAACCATGTGAGGGTGACTAATTCCAAGATGAACAACAGAGCCCTTGTGCGCCCAGCACAGCTGGCACTGCCTGTATTATTTTAATCAAACCCTGAAGACAATCACTTCAGGAAGGACCCTGAGAATGCTCCTGTGCACAGGTATAATTTCCCTAGGATATAAGCCTCAGGGTTAACCTAAGCCCAACACAAAAGCTGCTATTTTCATATAGTAGCCAAGGTGAAAAATACTGCTTAAGCAGAACAAGTTCACATTATGTCTTCTACAGCAGACCATGTCTCAAGAAGTGCAGTAAGAGAGACAGACACAAATTAAAGGAGACAAAAAGACTACAAGGAAGAATACAAGGGAACATGAAAATTGTCCTTTTCCAGCAATGGGTGAATGTCCCAGAGAAAGGTAGAGTGGGACTGTCACACCACTGACTCTGTAAAGACTGGGAAAAGGCAGTGGGCTATTTTTTGCACATGCCCTAATTTTGACCTCCTTCCAGAATCAGGCACGTTCCCAGTAAAAACAGGAACATGTCTATAGAGTTTTGAGTAGCCAGAATAATAATAGGATTGCCTAACTTATCTTTTAATTTTTAGGATGACAGATTTTGGGACTATGCTGTTTTGTACTCTTAAGTTTACCTCTGAGCTTCTCTGAGGCCTTGGTAAGTAACAGACCACAGCTGCTGAAAAAAGATCGAAGAAGAGAAGTAGTTACACTGCAAACATCTACACAGCCTTACCCAGGTTGAGTGTGCAAATGAAATGTGATTTAAGGACAGCACACAGATGAGCATTCACCTTGCCTTTCCTCAGTAAGGCCCCCACTCACTTCCACCTATGAGGAAGCAAAGAGAATTCCGGTGCTCGGGGTGTCTTGCTGGGTTTGTGTTATTTCCATTATGTCCTTGTGAATGAGGATTCCATTCAACTCTTTTCACTGATTTATAGATTTTTTAGCTGTTGATCAACTACGATATTACATCTCTACACCAAATGAAAATATTTCACTTGATACTTGCAGCCTGTCTTACTGGTTTGCTTTCTGCAAGCACATACAGATAACCTGTGCCTCTCTTTGTAGGCACAGCTCTTTCAGAACACAGTATTCAAGCCCTAGGTGCTTTTCTGAATCAGGACAGTTATCATGTTCTTTATTTGCTAGTCTGTTCTATCTTCATTGTTGTTCTACCAGCAGGAATTAATCTGTGCAGAGGAATATGGATCTGAGGGAACAACAAACAAGTTTGTAGTAGCTTCAAGGCTGCCATAATGGACATCCACACTTACTCTAACCCATGATACCAGTGAAACATCTGTCAACAAAATACATTTTACCAATGTTTAACTTATAAATACATTTTGGCAAAGACAAATACAAGTTACATTTAGGAAGCACCCTCATACTCTGAAATGGCCAATCTGCAAACAAGTTTAGGGTCCGAGAGTACCTCACCTCAGAGAAGCACTGCATCACCGTTAGACAAAGAAGATTATGAGCTGCATTTGTGTGGGCACACATATTTAAAGGAGGTTACAGTGGCTATGAGGAGATGGCATTACATGCTCATCTTTTGAATGCCTGTGGTCTTTTGTTTTTTCCAAAACATTCTGCGATCTCTTCATGGTTCATGGTTTGCAAGATACAATGCTAAGCAATATGAAATACAAGTAGTTATACTGAAGTAAGCTAAAATATGGATTAAATAGCAAGAGACCACTGTCATTAAGTTACTTCATTTTACTTGGATTGGATACCTTATCTAACTATCTCTACTGTTAACATTTGCTGCCCTACACGGTGGCTATCTTTACAGCTCCTTTAATGCCATTATTCTTAGAGCAGCATAGAAAATATGCAAGACTGGCATTATACAGAGTAGACTTTTACTTCCAAATCCCCAGGTTTGAGAATCTCTTTGACCCAACTCCATAACTGCCATGGGGAATACCTTCAGGGCCAAATATGGAGAGAGAGAAGAGCCTCCTAAAATACAGCCCAAACTTTAGCTTTCTTTTGTCTTTGCAGTCCCCACCTTCTATTCCTTCCATGACCACACATGGTATGCTGAAGTTCTAACTTGGGTGGAATGCTGAAGACATGATCTACTATATATATAACATCTACTTTCTGCTGACAAAAACATTTTTTTAGATTTCATTCAGCTTATTGCCCATGTGCACAGAAAGCAAGCATACCGGTATCTTGAACGGGCGCTTCTCCAAGTCAAATACAATGTATGGCTGCACGTCATCTCCTCCAGAAATAATTGAGATAAAGGAATAAATTAACATATATTCTCTATGTATAGCTACAAGACCTTGGCAGAAAGACATGAGGAAACTAAGCTTCTCTGGATATATCACTGGAGAAAGTGTTTAAAATGCTTTTCTTCTCTTGATCTATGCTGAAAACAAACAATATTTCTTGCACTTACTGCTCCCTTGAGTGAAGATAACCTGGAATTTTGAGGCTTTCTGCTACAGAGTCAGTGGCTGATAAAACCTCCCATAATGAACGCTAATATTCATGATGCTGAAGGACTACTCTTCCTCTGGCTCTAGCAAGGTCAGAGTTTGGTGATGTTTTGAGGCATGAAAATTGATATTCCAAATATAGTTCTAGACAGAGGTGTGAAAATTCTTATTAACCATATAAATGCCTAATCTTTTTACATCCTTTTAAATAATGTGTGCTGTAGCCCAATTCTGTGATCTGTGGAAAACGGCATCTATTTATTGGTTTCAACTCCCTTGGCTTTCGTGTCTCTTTACCAAAATATAAGATTAAAATAGAAGCACCTAAAGCTTTCTTATACGTTGCTCATTATTTCACATACCCCTCAACATGTTCACTTTTATCTATCTGCAAACTAAGAAAGCTCCTCCTATTTTAAAATATTCCCAAATTAAAATATTTCAATTCTTTTATTGCTCTTTCCTAGACCCTTTTCTAGTCGAATATCTATGATATCTGCCTTTGCTCACTTTGTCAGAAATTATGACAGATAAAAATATTCCCATAATTCATGAAACAATATGCCTCTACTAGAACTACCTGCTTTAATTTTTCATGCTTTTGACCAGATACACGCACTGAGCAAGCCACAGCGAGTTTAAATTTCCTTCCTGACTAGCTGTGGTTAATTGGAAAATGAAAACTGTGTCGAATAATTTTTCATTCCTTCTTAAGGCAGACTCACCATATTTCTTCCGTGTAGATTTTAGACTATTTCAGGTTATATAATCATCTAGCTTTATTAGAAAACAAATAATGAGCTCTGCAAATGGTGAATCTGTGCTCTCCAGACATCCCCTCTAAATAGTTAACTTAAGTCCTAGGCAAATCCTTCTGACATTCTGCTGTTAATGTTATCTTATTCTGGAAGGAGAGCATTTGGAAGCTCTTTCCCTTTTTGCATTTTTTAACCAGATTACTTGCCATTTGAAAAAGCTGTGTAGGCACATCTCAAAAATTGCAAAATATAGTTGACTCTGCAGTAGAAAACTAAAAATACAGGTTTTTTGCATGTAGGGACCCTCATATCTGGCAGTATCTAACGTTGCAGTTATTAGCATCTATTTACACTCTTTTGAAGACTTCTCTCCCCTTCCCAGGGGCGTATAAAGCGTCAGATCCTCAGAATCTCTCACCTAAGACATTGTGCTGGCATATGAAAAGCCACGAACCACATTCCTAGCTAATATCACTAGGAAACTGGAAGTGTACCTCTCAGTTCTTGATATTTGTCTCTATTACAAACACACGCAAAACAAATTTTGAACATAAGTAAGAATTTCTTCAGCCATTTAACTAGTCTCCTCTCCATAGGGAATTTTCTAGTCTGCTAGCTAAATGAACATAAGAGCACTCACATGTGAATAAAACCCACAAAATATAGAAAATGACATATTCCTAATACCTTAGAAGTAATGTTATTTGAAGCTATGCACATGAAAGTGCATTTTCTACTCACTATAGAAACATAGTTTAAAAAAAAAGTCATTTATTCTAATTGTTACATGGTCTGTAATCATCTGAAGATTATTTCTTCCACTCAAGAAAACAAAAGGCAAGGAACACATCATCTTGAAGAGTTTACAGCTGTTACACATGGCCAATCTACAAGCAGATGAACAACAGCAAGCAATTTTACAAATTACTTTAATAATATTCCTAACTTTGTGTTTACTTTAAATTGCAGCAGGTGTGATATAACAGAGGAGATCTCAAGTGTGGAGTTTGCTGTTTAAGCACCTTATTTAGTCCAAGAAACTCCAAAGGATTCTTCTGAGGATTTAAGCAAAGAGTCTAATTTTCTCTATTGAGGGAAGTTAGAATTTTAACTTCAGGTATCTAGTTAGTTCCTTGTACTAGACTTTGTGAATAATGGTCTATTACTCACACTAAGTTGTAAAACTCAGTTAACTGGAAACAATCTTCGAGAAGATTGGATGAATGATCATGAAATCTCACCTGTATTTTGTGCAGGTAGAGTTTTGATGTGAAGGATCTGGTGGATTAAGTGTGATTCTTGGCGAGACCTGAGCTGATAGCAAAAATCCCGAAGCTAGGATAATGAGTGCTACAGCAGTACCTAAAAATACAGATAAAGAACAATGTGACACTTTTCTCCAGAGTACATAAAATAATTCTCTACTGAACTGAACTATGCTTGGGAAAGCAAGGCACACAGCATTTGCTAAGGAGTTGTGATGAGAATCTTAAGAAAAATATCCTTTGCTACAGCCACATCTTGAATTAGGTTAGATTTTAAAATCAAGTGCTTTAGGTTTAATGTCCAGATATTAATAGGTTAAGACCTTTTTTTTTTTTAATATGTCGAACTGAAGTCTGCATGAATGAATGGATATATTCTTTTTGGTGTTGAAAATAACCCTGTAAAGGTAAAATTTAATAGTGACTTTGAAATCACCACACTTATTCCTCCTCCCATACCCACACTTTCAGGCTTCCCTGTAAAACACATCATAGCATCAGCTTTTTCATTTACCCTACTTCCCTTTGCAAGATGAGAGAAATTTGACTTTTCACAAAAACAGCATCAAAAAGCCCAACTGCAATTTCTGATCTTGTTTCAAAGAGCACACACAATATTTGCCAGCAAAGAGCCCCCTTCCACCTATTTGCTCCTGTCCCACCCAACAAATTATTTGTGCATGAACTGCACAAATTGATGAGAGGGAAGATGGCAAAAAAGGCTGATACTTTGTGCAACGGGCAATTACTAGAACATAACGCATAGTTTTCCTATTTGTCATACGCTGACAACATGCTGTATCATTTTAACGAAAATTTCTATATTTCACTACTCATGATACTAGTCTAGCTATCCCAAACTCGGATGTATAAAACCTTTACATTGTGCTACTCAATGAGGCATCAAGTTCTATGCTGTATAAAACATCCTGTACATGTATTTGTGTAATCAGTATTTGTGTTGCACATTTTATTTGAGAAGTCACATATAACATGTATAGCCTGATCTAAAAATACAAAACTACTAATAACATTACTTGTGAGTTAGTTACTAATCATCTAGTAACACTATCCTTATGATACAAAAGCAGACTCACAAACCCCTGAAGCACACCCCAGTTGGACGGCAGCACACATTTAGAAGTGTGCAGTGATACAGCTTAATGCCTGAGGGCAAACGAAGGATGCTGTGTTCAATTCCAAATACTCTTCATCCTCCCTTTGTTCTGCACGTTAGAAGCATGTAAGTAATTTTCTCAGAAATGCATCCGTGCAAACCTTTAGAAATGCCATTACATTAAAAATCTTATATTTAAGACATTACACAATATCTGGTTTTTATTTTGGGGTTTGGTTTTTTTGGTGGGCAGAGGGCTGAAGGGATGTTTTGGCAGTTTCTAGGGTGGGTTTGATGGTGTTTTTAAAAAGAAAAGCAAGAGTTTCCTAGCAGGCAAACCTACCAAGTATGTGAAAAAACTCCTTCTGAGATATAAAGAATATCTTAAGTACCAAGACCTGTGCAATAATGAATGAATAAATGTGTCTGTGCAGCAGCCATGGCTAATCGGCATGAATATGCACAAACTGCAGATGACTGGACCACACATTTATCTGAACTAACACAACCAAGACTTTAAACTGAATCACAAACTGTATGTGAAGAAAGCACCTACTCACCATAAAGTGCGATTCCAATTTATTTGATACTTGGCTTTGTACTGCTATGGCTAGTAGGTAAACGAATAATCCCGAGTTTTCTGGGCAGGCTGGATATTGTACTAGATTTACTGTACTTTTAAAATGTCATAAACCAGACAGCAAATATCTTTAGACAGGGCCTAGAATCTTATTTATATTCATTCTTAAATATGCTTTGCCTGCCTTTTACATTAACCAAATACACTAACACTCACTTCCAGTACCTCTGCAAATGTCCTACTTCCTTGGAAAAGTACTGAATATGCAAACTTGACAACTTAAGTTTCTTGTATATTTTGATTCTGTGGGAAGTTTGTGATTAAAAAAATAAAACATGTAATTAAAGCACATCATTAGCTGAGATTTCAAAACAGGAAATATCCTGAACATATTTTAGATCCTATCTGTTACAAAAAGAGATATAAAATGGTGAAAGCCCAAGTACCACCAAGATTTCAAACTGGCAATTTCTGAACAGGAAAGAGGAACACATAATAAAATGGATACTGCACTTGCAAAATTCTTCCATGTTTCCCAGTTAATAGCTTTGAAGAAAGCAAGTAACTGAAGGAAAAGTGCAAAAGAAAGATAAAGAAATTATGCCAGGATATAAAATGAATGGGAAACTAAGAGGAATTAGTAACAGTAGTAAAGAGAACTAAAAAGATGTGATTTTGTGAGGGGTTTACTTTGGCAGAAGCACTTTGCTACTATTTTCTTAATGCTTCTGGATCTATCTGAAAGACTCTATTTTTCAAACGTTGCTAATATTCTGAAAATGATAAAGATATATTAAATGAAACATAAAATTGCTCTTTCCCAAATATTTTCAGAAAGCACAAAAAGCTGCATGAATCTACAAAAATTCTATGTAGTACAGAGAGATGACATATGATTTCATTACTGTCTTTGTGTTTTCCTTAAGGAGGGACCGTATGATAAAGTACATAGCAAGCAATGCAGCATGGGTCAAATGATGCTGCAGACTGACAGCCAGCAACTGACCACAGAAGAAAGACCATTTTTACCAATTTATGTCCAAAAATCATAAACAAATAATCCTTAAGTATATTATGCTCCTTTGTTAATTCTGTGTCTTATGTCTATATCCTCCTCTGTTCTATGACTAATATGCTTTGTAAGAGACATTTATGTCTACGTTTCAAATGTATGACCTTTGAATGTGTTAACCAGAGCCAAAAAGCAGAAAGTTCTGTGACTGCATGAAAAGTCCACGTGGGAGTCACACCTACGCAGCTGGGTCCAGATAAGCAACAAACTCCTGCAGGGCTGGCCAGACATACAAGGTTATTGGGGCCAAATAGAGAAATAAGCATATAAATATATAAAATTACTCCATTTCTTTAGAGTATAAAGGAGAAGCAGCACCCAGGAACCAGGAGTACCAGTGCAGTGACAGGGGAGAACCGCTTCGCAGAAAGACAAGAAAACAGACAAGTACCACAGGGGAAATAAGGTATTGAGTGTAGGAAGTGGTACAGAACTGGGTCTTTCCACTCCAAAAGACTTGGCATGGGCTGGAGGCATGAAAGAACTTACAGGGCAGATGTGTTTTAACTGATCTGGAGGTAGATTGAGACAAAAGTGGTTATTTGAAATTTTTGTTCAATTTTTTTTTAGGATGTGAGGAACGCGCTTTTTCAATCTCTGTCATGACAACATTTCTGAACTTGCATCACAAAAAACATTTCAGGTTTCTTGACTCCAAATCAAAATGGTAACAGATCAAATAGGTGGAATACCAAATTGCCTCCAACTTGCATTTTTTAATTTACAGATCTGGGTAACTGTATCAAACCAGACACAGCACTGTGCTGTCACTGTTCTGCCTATGTATATGCATTCAAATACAGTGAGAGTAGATTACCTCCCAACCCTGGGGAACTGCAGATGGCTAGCAACTTGGCAGGTGGTCCCCCACTCTGCTGTGTAGCATTAACTAGAAGTTTGGATCCCTGACAGCACCAACACAACAAAATGTGGAGATACTAAACCTTCCCAACTAAACACTTGCGAACGCTTATTTTAAGAGGAGCAGGAACTGTTGCTCTTTTCCAAACCTTGTTCTTGGAAATGTCCGAACGTTTCAGAAATACAGCCAGAGGCAGGTATTGGTTGCAGATCACTTCAGCCCAAATGAGCACATAACATGGGAGCAAGCAGGAACAAGCCAGTAAATGGCAGGACGCAGCTGAGCATCGGCAAGGTGCTCACTCTGCATTTTCCCGCTTCCAAGACATGGCTATATGACGAGTTATAGTGTTGGAATATTTGGAAAAAATGTACAAATCCAGAATTCTGTCTTTTCGTTTCTCTTACAGGGGATAAATTAAAATCCCATTAATGTAGGTAAGGTATTTACTGTATTGTGTTTGAGGTAACTATGCAAAGAACTGCATTGCTCTTTGAAAAGGCTATGCAATACACTTTCTCTGGTACTTCTTGCTAAAGTTCTTAATTCCAACTAATGTGCTAGAAATTACATATCACATATACACACATAAGATTTAAAAACTAACCAGCTCTGAAGTTTGAAGCATTTGATTTCTTATACTGAAAAAAAAGCATTAAAAAGCTAAATAAAGATATTGGCAAACATGGCTTGAAGGACAAACTGCACCTGAAACAATAACACGCTAAAAATTTCTTTTTCAAATTAGCCTTTAGCTGTAGTACTGTACTACCAGTCTTGAAGTTACAGATTTCAGGGAGAAGATGAGGTTGACACTGCCATTTAAGGGGGATTACTTTGAAAAAATTAGTGCTTGAAGATTTATTTTCATTTCATTAATAATTATGGGAAAAATACAACACACTAACCAAACACTCACCTGTTAGGCTACCAAGTGTAAGTTTCCGGCGACCCATTCTTTCAACGAGCCAGACTCCCAGGAGAGTAAAAATGAAGTTTATAAATGCTGTCAGTGCAGCCAGCCAGATCGCAAGCCTGTCGTCTTCAACTCCTGACATCTGCAAAATGGTAGCACTGTAGTACCTGTGAGAGGAGGGAGAGACAAATACGAACACTGCTGATTTCAAATTTGGCCCATGTTACAGTTCCTGATTTAAAATAAAAAAAGATCATAACAAATATCAAGTGTGACCTCCTGCATAATGCAGCCGCTGAGTGACACCCAATTACCCTGGGAAATCAGGCGTAACCAAGGCATAACTTGCGCTTGACTACAGTTTTGTCTGGAGGATATCAAGAGATGAATTGCCACACTCTTAGCTGTTTGTATTTTCAATGGTCAATCATATTCTGCTAGAAATGGGGTTTGTATTTTTAATTTAAATGAATCTTGCTTTCAAATCCAGCTGTTGCTTTGTGCTCTATCTTTTTTTCTGCCAAAACATGTGGGGTTTTAGCATTTTGTGTACTGTCTAGGGAAAGATAGCTCAAAAATCAAATACATTTTCACTCCTGTTAAAGGTCATACAGAACTAATCCAACATGTTGCAAGTGACACTCGCTGCCTCATGGTTTTAGGTTTTGCAGTTTTATTTTGCTGCCACTGAAGTGCCTCAAACCCTTTCTGTCACATTACTTCTGTCTTAACCAGGAAAGGATTGCTTTGGAATGTCTTAGCACCATGTTGCAGGGGTGTGAATCTGCACCCGGCTGAAGCATTTGACAGAATTTTCTACTTCTCTCTGAAAGGAATCAACTGTTCAACACAAACAGTAACTCATAAATAAATCAACTGAGCAAAATGAAAAGGGAAGAAAAAGGAAGCCTTCCACTATTTTTCACAGAGATCAAATGAGCACAGATATTGTGCCTGTGTTCTCAGGGATAGCTACATAAACCTTCATGAAAGCACGAGTAGTTTTGTTCATGCTATTGAGCCACTTTTCATCTTGTTTCATTAATTTGTACTGACTGACATATTGAATATTCAGGGCCTCAAATACCTAGCAGCCTACAGCCTATGACACAGCAACAACCATCAAAAATGTCAAAGTTCACTTTCTTCTTTGTTTTCTGGTCAAAATGCAGCTTGCTTTAAATGTCCCCTTGTTGTCTTAACGCCCAGATGTGTTATCTTCAGAAATTTTAGTGGTCCATATTTTTCTATTCTAAGCATAAACCACTTTTGATTTTGAATAAATAATCCTTAACAGGCAATATGTTCAACCAACTACTTGCAAAAGTTCTTGAGCCATTTAAGACGCTAGCAGCCATAAATGCTTGTGCTTATGGCTGGATGCTACCGCCTTGCCCACTGGCTAAGTATTTAGATCCTTCCAGTTCCCTTCCTCACCTCCTCTTCCCCACCAGTACAGCCACTTGAGGCCATGCCTACACAACCAACTTGTGTTGCAGCAGGACCTCCAGAGTGAAACTGTTGGTACTGAGGACGCGGTATCTACGTACACATGGGTTTTGAACCCGGCTCCGTGGTCTGCCTGCCCATTAGCAACTGCAACGCCTTGTCCAGGCTCATTTTGTCTGAAAGAGATGCGCCCTTTGAGATCCTAGCAAGGGTGTGAATGTTGGGGAGACAAAGATCCATGAAGGACAGACATCATGTGATTTAAAATGCTAATGCTAATGCGTCCTCGCTTCTTAAGGCTCTCCAAATCAAATTGCTAACTGCCTGTCAAAACTTACATCACACTGCACTGTTCTAGTCACCAAAATCATCCAAACAGGCTCTGGCCTCCCAATACACCTTCTTCTCCTTAAGGGTAGGAAAATAAAATAAATGTCAAGTCTTGGCATGCTGACACCTATTGTGAAACTCCTATTTACTTCCACCAGACAAGGCTTCAGAAAGCCACGTTTAATTCCATGCATCTAAATCGTCTCAAAATCCAATACTACTGGGAAGTCAGAAATTGCCAGTTGTCAGCAGCAATGTATAGCGTACTGATTCTATATGGTTAAAAAAAGCAAAGAATGAAGAAAAGTAAAAGCACGTATGTCTACTATCTGATGTATAAAAATAGGCACCTTCTGCCCCCAACATTCCTTCTGGTTGCTTACTGCACTCACTGGTTATATATTCTTAACTAGAAGTTTACTGTTTATCTAGAAATAAACAACACACTTCATTCCTATGGAGGACAAACCAGAGAAATTTAGATTCTGCAAATCCAAATGCCAAGCTACCAAAGCTTGGGTGCTGGGCAGTGACATTCATGTTTATTATGGCACAGCAATCTAATTTCAAAAACCTAAAAGAACACATGCATAGAGTATGATAACAACTAAATATATTTGATTATGATTACCTATTTTAGCATGCCCATTTTTCATACCAACCTGTGCAGCCCTAACTGCCTTTTAACGTAGCAAGATGACAGGTCTCTCTAATTTCTTCCTGACAAGGAAATAAAGAAAACCCCACCCTATGTGGCAAACAAAGGTCAAGCGATATTTTACAACCGCAGTGAATACTGCAGCTCCTGCAGGGAATGCCATTTCAGTGACAAAGTTGTGCAGTCCTAGCTTATTTTCTAAAATGTAAAGAAAATGACAAAAGCACATCTGTATCCTTAGAATTTTTAAGAAAGTACTGTGCGTTAGAAAGCAAATAAATACAGACAATTACAAAGCCACCCAAACTAACTGAGTCAGGTATATACAGAAAGATTTTAGTACTGATAATTTCTGAGGATGCCAAAATTATGAAGTTTTTCTATCAAATAACACAAAATTAAATGGAAAGTGGTGCAACAGCCAAGAAGCAAATTATTAAATATAGAAGAAATATGAAAATGGTGGCAATTTTGACAGATTTACATGCTTTTTTTCTGCAACTGTGCACAAACAAAGATCTTGCTCTTATGTTCTATCAGTTTATTACATGTTACAATTATTGGACTAAGATAGACAAAAGTATTCATAGCAAAATATGATCCACATTCACAAAACTATTTCATCCACACCTTCAACCTGTTTCTCTGTTCCTTTAGGAACTACTAAAGCTTATTCCCATCTAGTCTGGTTATTTCCAGCATGGAACTGCATTATCTGTGTCCAGGCTGGGTCAGGTGTGCAGCCTTTCCCAGCCAAGGTACCAAGGGGTTGCAGCTTCTCCAGCCCCAAGCAGCAGGGCTGTCACACCGAGAGAAGCCTGGTCACAACCTTCTCCTGCCTATAGCCCCAACTACAGTGACCTGTGCTGTAAAGCGTAAGGCAAAGAATACTTCTTTTTAAAACAGCAACATATTACCGACTATATACACATGGACTGTAGAGTCTTGTCCCCCAGCTGACTTTTGAAATGGTAAAAGGTTCAGGTGAGAAGCAGCAAGTCCATGTTTTAAGGCACAGACACTTAGAGGCTGGCCATGGTGCCAGCTGTCAAGCCAGGCAGCTGCATTAGCATGAGACAATGGCAACTGGGAAGCTGGACCATTTAGACAGACATCAGCGTGTAAAAAAAACCCAGCAAACCACAACCTGAGGGACTAGTGCAAATTCAAGTTTCACAGTGATTTCAACAAAAGCATCCCACTCAACTTACAAGTCTTCTAACTTGCTTCATGTTTCCTTCCTTTTGCAAACTATCCCATACGCCGAGACAGCTTGTTGTTCTGACACACACTTTAGATACATTACGACAACAATGAGGAAAACAGGTGAAGCCATCCTTCACATTTCACCTTTGGGTGATAAAAGATCAGGGTGATTTTACCTCTTGCTAACCTGAAGAGCAAGAGCCCAACAAATTGCGTTGGCATGGTGTGGAATGTAGAACCTGTGCAGCGACACCATGTTTGGCAGTGGTTGGCTTAGCTTTTGGTGTCCCACTCGCCACAGGAGGAGGCATTGGGGAAAGATCCCATGCTCCTACATACAAGCCCTGAGCCATTCCACCTACTCAAAGGCCTGATGTGAATTTGCACATGATAGACTTTTGCTGAGAACTAAAAATGAACTTGTATTCTTATCAACTGTTTTCAATTCTTCAGATGCACACACCTTCCTCTCTATTATATTTTTTTGTTTGCAGCTTGAACACAACAATTCATAGATTCATACAATGCCAGGTTGGAAGGGACCTCAAGGATCATCTAGTCCAACCTTAATGCAGTTTAAGTAAGGTAGGCCAGCACCCTGTCAAGATGAGTCTTGAAAGTGTCTAATGTAGGGGAATCCACCACCTCCCTTGGGAGACTATTCCCCAAGAATGACTTGCAGCCATTACGCCTTGTAT